>QTSX02005130.1:0-200722 GCA_014839935.2 Entomophthora muscae
TTGGGGAAGGACCTACTGCCAACCTGCCAAGAGCCAATACTGGAGCTTTGGAATCAACACTGGAAGCCCTGGAATCAAACCCTGATCCTCCAAAGACTACTCAAGTCACACAAAGTGGACAGGAGACCTCCCACTTGCTAAATTGCATACCCGAGTTGACAAGTTACTCCAAGACCTGCCAGTCTCCCAAGGACAATTCCCCAAATGGTCATCAGATTGATGACAACCTTGAGCCACCAAAGACCCAAACCTATGCAGAGGTTGCAGCTTGCCTTAAGGAGGTTAAAACAAAACCTATTTTTAACTCTGCCAATGACCACTATCAACTGCCAGCATTCTGTCCAGAGAGGGTAGTGCAATTGAACTACTCAGGTGACATAGTGAACAGTGGCAGCAGAACAAAGCATTGCCACTTCTATTCACCAGAGCAGGCGCTACCTGGATCTCCCGCCCTTGAGACTCTAAGCCAAGATCCATGCCCCACCAGTGCCTTGTCTGCAAACCTGAACCCTGCAAAAATCAAAGAAGAAAATTCCCATGGTATAAAAACCCTGGCAGTATGGTGAAGACCACATCATCATTTTCAATAATAAAGTTTTATGAACCTTTGGTTCAAACAAATCTTACTGTCAGGATTGACAATTCTCCTCCTCTGGAACCCCAGGCCCAAGAGCGGGAATTGAACCCAGAACCTGGATTTCCCCGGGCCGCCAGGCCTATGGACTGCGGGACCACCTGCCCACATTTTTCTGGGGTTGAGCCCCCGCAAGCTGATGCTGAAGATGATGGCCCATCCAGTGAAACAGATCAAGCCAAGGAAATTATTGCACTAAGTGGAGTGCCAATCACAACACCTAATGGAGGCAACCAGGCAACAACTATTAGCTTCATGAGTTTGAAGTCTACACCAGCAACCAATCAAGAGCCAACCCAAGGAAGAGGCACTGGCCCGCAACCTGGCCCCATGACCACAACACTATAGCAAGATAATCAGGTAGCTAAATTGGGAGCCTCAACCAATGAAAGAACTTCTGGGCCAAGAGCCATTTTGCTGCCTTTAGACCCAAGTACCCAATTCCCCTGGACCTGTCTTTCCCAATGCCCTAATGACCCCCCATGGAAAATGTTAAGTTTGAAGGTGGGGTGCTATATAGACCCAAGGACCCCACGCTCCAAACTTATTGCCATTTTTGAATAAAGCTTATGTTACTTTGGCTTATACAGCTATTACCTTATTTTGTATTTGCCGTCTATCAGTTCAGTTTGAGATCTCCCGGCCCTCCTGCCCCTCTGCCCGCAGTTTTCTGTCCACCTGGTGTCCCCTTTGGGCCCATTCATTTTACCAAATATCCATTAAAGCCCAAATATAAAGATTATATACCAGAGAAGATCATCAAATTTGACCCATTAGCCCACATCCAATCTGCCATCAGATACAACCGCCAAGGCCTGTGGATATTCTCTACCCCCAAGCTATTTAGAGGAAAATTCAACTATCTTCCAGCCTACAACATCTATATGGAACCACCCATAACACCCAAACCAATGCCAACCTCCTCCCCTGACCTCCCAACTGACCATACCAGTAAGCTTTTTGGAATAGTGTACATCACCCTCATGGGGGTGGTGGACACCATTGTTCCGGCTGCTGGCCTGTGGTCTTGGGTGGGGAAGTCTGCTTCTTACCTTCTAAAGTTAGCTTCTCTCTTATGGTGGGCCCTTCCTGCAAAAAACCCGGCCCAAGTTACCCCCAAAACCGTCAGGCCAGCCACCCGAGAGTGGATCCCTGACACTTACCCTATCTAGTCTTAGTGATCTTCCATCTTAATTCCGGTCAAGTAGACTACCAGGCTGCTGCCCCCTCCCGAGACCAATCTGCCAAATTGCCCCAGGCATTATACCGTCCCCCGGGAGCTCCCTTTGAACATGTGCACTTTACTGAATACCCCCCAACCTGGCCTATTTGGAGTACGACTTGGAAACCATCCTCATTGCTGACCTGTTGGCAAGGACTAAAATTACTGAATACATAGGTTGCAAAGGAAAGAGGGTCAAGATACCGCCCTTATTGTTCAAAGACAAGTACAACTACCTACCAGCATACTTTGTTCCCATGACTCCACCATTAACCCCAAGACCAGACTGCCCACTGGAACCTACTGCCGCAGCTGAGACTGCCTCTACACAACTGTTTGGAGTACTCTACATTACTTTGACAGGATTAATGGATTCCATGGTCCCCAACTCCAGACCCTGGTCCTTACTCAGGCAATCTGTATCTTATATTATCAAGTTAGCACCCATTCTATGGTGGGCCTTACCTGCCGGCTCAGCCGCGCCTCACCCCAAGCTGCCAAATGCCTCCACCTATGACTGGCTTCCTGACAGATACCTAGTTTTGGCGCTTGACTCATTACCAGGATCAGGCCACCCCCTTCACCATCCCACTGTGCAATCAACACAATCATGTTCCTGTTATCCTTGATTCACAATGATTATATAATCCCTATCTCCCAATAAAGATTATTATCTAGTTTCTAAATATTTTCCCCTTGTAACTCTGCTAAAACAGCACAGTTACCACATTGGTAGCACAGGTAGGGTTTTCATCCTACTTTATTTCTAAAAATTCCGCTTGTTGCCCGTACTTGCCGCGGCCAACAAATCCTCGATAAAATCATGTCTGGCCTCCCAGTAGACTGGACACCATACAAACCTGGCACTGAGATACCTGATGGGGTTGTCCTCTACCAGAACATGGTGATACCACTTCCCGCATTCAATGCTCTGTCCGCCCAAGGGTTCTTCCAGGCACCTACGCCATACCCTGTGCAACTGATGAAAATACCATGCCAGCCTACGTAGCCCAAAGACCTTGAAGTGCTGCCCTATAATCCTTTGCTGGGGCCAACAACAACAATGCTGCCGCGTGGATCCAGTCAGCCCAAAGCAAACTGGCCCAGATGGAATATCTGCAACATTTTTGGATTGCAGAGATCTCCATCCAACTGACTCATGACGCTGGCACTTGGTGCAACAAGTGGTATGAGGAACACACTGAGAAGGACTGGGACACGTTCAAACAAGACTTCTTGGCAAGATTTGTGATTAAGGACACCACACTCATGATCATACGTCAAATAAAGAACTTGACCCAGACAGGTACTGTGAAAGAGCTTACCCGTGCCTATGAGGAACTTTGCCTACACACACCCTCTGATATGGCTTTTGACACCCCAGCCACACACCTCATGTACTATGACGCCCTCAAGTTGCACGTAATGAGACACATGAACCTGGACCATTTGGCCAATTTACAGAGCCTGTATTGTGAAGCAGAGAAGGCAGAGCAAATTCCCAACACACTCCATAAGGTGCAAACTGGAAAATGAGAAAGACCCAAAGATTTTCACACAGGCAGGCATTCCACTTGACCACCCCCGGGAATAACAGGAACAACACCAACTATAAACTCACAGGTTTGAATGAACATGGAAATGGAAACAATGGCCAGTCAAACCAAACCCATTTCTGTGTCATTGCCACGCAAGGCAACCAAGACAAGGGAAAAGCCCGGGGAGAGCATTAAGTGAGCCAAGCTCTTCCCACGCAACTCCTGACTTGCCAAACAATGAGTACTGCCCCAAGGACATGGACCAGTGTCCAATGATCCAAGTGCCCTTGGAGGACCTGGTTCTCTACACCATTGCCAGACACCCCAATAAACTGATGTCTTACCCTTTCTGCTTTTGCAGTTACGCAGGCTCAGCGCTCCTGGACTTGGACGCAGATTAAACCTTAGTCAACAGCAGCTTTGTGGACAAGTTCAAACTAACCACTAATTCTTCACGGATTAAAAACATGGTCCTGGCTGATGAACACCACATTGCTGTGACAAGGGAGACCACCCCCTTCTCTGTCATGCTCAAGAACCTGCACTTTACCATCCAAGGCCCTGTCATTGATTTTCCCAAGTTCAACATTGTATTGGGTTTGGATTGGCTGAGAAAGAACAACCCCCACGTGGACTGGGCAACCTCAGTACAGTAGTTTAAAAGCTATGGCAACAAGCAAAAATTCTTCATATTTAAACAAAATCCAGCTCTCAGGTTAAAATATACACTCTGTTAACAGGGTTTATTGGCGTTGATGGGCAAAATGGGTCAGCACAGCAACAAAGTACTCACACGCAAATTGAAACCATTCAAAATATAATCCAAAATACATTGATTCACAAACAAAAGGGTGTGAGTTGACTTTTGGTGTACATATGTTTACTATGTGAATCAGTGACAAAATACACCCAAGTGTGGTGTGTCAAAACTCAATCCAAAAACAAAACACAATAGCAACTCACTATGTAAACAAAATCACTCACGCAATGTGTGCAATGGATTGTAATCATGAATGATACCAAGGTATCTAAAATAAGACACAAGATCTGAAACAATTTTTTTAAAAATATTGTGTTAGGTGTTTGAATTTGGCAGTAAAATCTGGCAAATTGGTGGAAATTATTTTGGGTATTCTAAAATGGGTGTGGTAAAACCAAAAACAACTAACTAAGAAATAAAAAATTTATATTGGGATATTGAGTGGGAAAAATATCAATTGAATATCCATAAACAGATAAAAGCAAAAATTAAAAATAGGGAGTAACTTAATTAAGTTTTATTTAATATTTTATTAAATTCTCAAAATGGAAGGAACACAGCAACAGACTACCATTGTACCTGTTGCGCGCCACGGTTGCGGTTGCCCCCACAGGTCAAAGAATAGACTCAGTACAACACAAGTGCCTACTCAGGAGAGAGGCAGGAGAGGAGAGTTCCATAGTGACGCTGCACTGACACAGCCGGTTCAAGGAGCACAAGCTGCTAGGGTGCAGAGCATAAACCATTGGGTCCCAAAGCTGACCCAGAATCCAACCAAGGTCACCACTACCAAAATGGTTAGAAACAAGGAGGTAGAACTTACTTTGTATGTGTTTGACGTTGTGTACCGGCAAGAGTTGGTCCCGTCAGCCATTCTGGAGAAGGTGAAGCCTGTACTTGATACTAGCTACAAGCCCTACGTCAGTGATAGCAATCAGGAGGATGACAAGGAGCCCCAATTCTACCAAACCAATGAGGGACAGCTGGTGTTAAAGAAAGTTGCTGCGTTTTATACCAAGGTGCCCATGCCCTGTGTTGTGCCCAACGCCAACAAGCCAATCCCCATTGCTAAAAAGCCCGCTCACAAGCGCATTCCTGACATTAAGCGCATCATCCTTCTCCAGCTTATGCAGGAATCTGGTGATTACAAGGCGGCTGCGGCTCTTGTTGGGGTGGATCCCAAGTGCGCCTCAAAGACCTTCAACAAGTTCATTGATACTGGCCGAGTCCTTGCTGCGGAGAAATCCTTGCGTGTTTCAGCCATGCTCACCAAGGAGCACAAATGGGCAATCCACCAGTGGATAACCTGAGATTGCCATCTTGAACTGGCAAATATACAGGCCATGGTCAAGTCTGCTTTTGGGATTGAGGCCTCAATTTCCTTATATTATCATTTGGTCAAGGGAATGCACTTTTCCTGGAAAAAGCTTGGGGTATCCCCCTACAATTAGAACAGCCCAGCCAATATCAAGACCCGGAAAAATTATGCTGAGGCGTACACTGCCCTCAAAGCCAAGGAGATGGTGAAGTTCTATTATATCAACAAATCAGCATTTGCCTTGTTGATGCGCAATGAGTATGGGTATGTCCCCAAAGGCTCCAATGACGGGATGGCTTGGCGTGCTGCAGTCTGCGCCACAGCATACTCAATGGTGGCTCTCCTTGGTCCAAAGGGGGTCAAGCTGTACCAAATGATACTAGGCTCCCACAATAGCCGGACCTTCCTATCATTTCTCCAATTGGTCCAGGAGCACCTGAGGCGCACAAGCCTGGGCTTCACCAATGTAATTGTATTGGAAAACGTTGGTCTCCACAAGGTGGCAGATATTCTTGAAGAATTTCCATCAATTGACACCAGCATTGCAGTGGGCCCCCAGCAATTGGCCACGGCAAATTTGTGCCTTCTCTTCCTCCCTGCCTATTCACCCTTCCTAAATCCCATTGAGGAAGACTTTGGGTAGCTCAAGCAAGTTGTCAAGCAAGGAACCCCAACAGGGACCAAGGACCTGTTTTATTTGCTGCAGGCCAGGATCCATACCCTCCCAGCTGAGACCGTGGCAAAATTCTATGGCCACGCTGATTTTTTCATCCCTGCGTGCCTAGCCAAACAGCCAATCAATTAAAGGCTTAGTGTGTTCAACTTTTTTATATTATCTTATTTACTATTCAAGATTTATTAATTATCATTTTATATTTATACGTTTCCACGCCTGCAATCACATTCAGAAGATCCATCAATAGATGTAAGTAGTTTATTATTTTATTATATATTATTTAATATGTTATCTGAGGTTATCCCAAACGCTTGATACTGGATTATGTGAATATATTTATATCACTTTTGTCAAATAAATATAAAAATAGTCTTATAAAAATTAAACGTAAATTGTAAGGTTGAAATTTATTTTATTGTATTATTTTATAATTTTATGAAACCCATTTCCACAATATATTTTGCAAATCTTATTTACTAAAATATTATTTGAAAAATTTATTTATAATATAATAATATAGTAGAGTATGAATATATTTATTGATATAGAGATAAAATTAAATGCACCTATAATGATTTTGGCAGTATGTACCCACCATGTGATGGAGGTGGCGCACAACCTCCACCGCCTCACCGTGGAAGTAGATACACCCGTATTAAAGTATTTGTGCCTGCTGGTAAAAGGAAGGATGGTGAGGTGGGAATGGAGGAGCAGCTTTTCTGGCGGGGCTGCAACCCAAAGATGCCAGCCAGGACCAGGGCGTCCTGGATGATGTGATCCACTGAGTCATACCCAGGGGGGACCTTCTTCCTGTCCAGTGCAAGCCAGGCCTTGTCAATTCCCAGAAGGACCCCATCCAGGTCCTCTACAGACGCGCCCATCCCAAAGTAAAATAGGAACCCCAGGTAAACAACCAGATGAAGCCTTTGTCCAGCAAAGGCTTATGTAAACTTGAACAATTTGTTGTATACAGCACTAATCTTCTTCTTGTGCTTGGTTTTGGCAAAGGTCAGCTCCATAGCTGCAGGGACCCCCGTCTTGTTGGCACTCCAGGCCAGCCCAAAGTCTGCCAGGAGGATTTTTGTCTTCTTTACGGCTTTTACATCTGCAACATCCAATTTCAACACTGTGCGCCCAAAGCTCTCCAACAGGTAATAGATGGTATGCTCCAAGGGGTAGCAGAAGCAAGCAGCTGCATGGGCCTGGCCCATCTCTGGTATGTTCTTGAATGGGAGCGTTGCCAGGACGTCCCAAACAAGCTCAATGGAGTTTACACAGTAAACTCCACCGAGGTTAACTGGGTCCAGGAAGACCAGTTGGGCATCCTTGTAGGAAGTAACTGCCCACTCAGATGCCCCCTCACCATGCAAAAGCCCAGCCAATGCCTCCCTGGACATTGGGAATGTACCATGGATCCTGTCTTCAAGCTCCTGCAAGACAGGGGGGGACAGGAAAAGCTGTTTGGCCACATGAGTGGCGTAGTTGGAGTAGAAGGTGGGGGGGACAAACAGAACCAGGACCCGGCAGAGTTCACCATCAACATTTTCTAAAAAAAGGTAAGTATTTAAGAATTTTTATTAATTATAATTTTTAGGTTACCTTCTTGGGTCTCTTCCTTGCCAGCGGCTTCAGCCAGCTTTGCCATTCTTGGCGCAAGCAGTTGTGCAGGAAATTTGATATCCTCTGCCCTGACACACTTGGCGGGTTTGAGATGTTCATACATCTCCAGGTCATCAACCCAGACAGACAGTGCAGAAAGATTGTATGCCTTGAACTGAAGGCCCTCAACCACAGTTTTTTGAATATTTAGTAAGCGCTCAATTGTCTTCTCTGGGGTGTCTGGTATTTTTGACATTAGTGCCTTTGTGGACACCTTGTCAATTTTGTCCCCAGTGAGGACGGCAGACTTCACTTTGGCTTTGACCAAGCGGTCAATGTCCTTTATTTTGGCAATTGCCAAGTCAAGATCTTTTAGCAGCTTCTCCAATTCTCTCATTGATTTTTTACTAACCTTTCCATATGTTTTTATAGCTTTTGCCCCAATAAATTCTGTATTATTTTGATACTGTTGCCTCTTTGTTTATTCCTTTTTGTTTTCCCATCTACTACATTATTCCATCTTTTTACCCATTTTGTATATGTTTTACGCTCATCTCAATATGTGTTGTTTGCTTTGTGTTGGCATTGTTTCCTTGATTACCATATTATTTTTGGCGCTTGACATAGCCCCCTGTGAAAATATTAACAACAATTTGGTGATCAGCTAAATTTGAATTAGAAAATTATAGTGTTAACTTTTTTTAGATAAAGTTGTTACTGATCCAAATTCAAAACCTTTATGTCACAACAATCACTTTATCACTTGGCTCCTGATTGGCTTAAAGTTTATCATTAAGGTTTTAAATTTGGATCAGTAACAGCTTTATCTAAAAATAGTTAACACTATAATTTTATAATTTAAATTTAGCTGATCACCAAATTGTTGTTAATATTTTCACAAGGGGATGTGTTTGGGTGCTAAAAATAACTGTGTTCAGGATCTAGATACACAACATAGTAAATATATGATTTTATAGAAAGAAGTTGAACATAAAGAATTTAGCCAACTTTAAACAAAGAGAACATGAACAATTGAAATTCAAAATAAAAATAATATAAATGAAATTTTTTGGGACCAGGGGGTTTATTGAGGTGGGGAAGAGTGATGCCTAGTAGGCAGAATGGCACAGGAAGGAAGACATAGAGGCGGTGCTGGCCTGGGGGGTCTGGGATTGGATGGGTTGGTGTTGTATTCCTTGGTAGAGTTGTAGTTGTTTCTGCTTAACTTGAATACAATGCTTCTAATACTAAAGATTAGATCAAGATAAATATCAAGCCTAATGTGTATAACAAATGTGAAGTATGTAATAATCAATTCTTTATTTCAATAACCAAGAAGTGAGTTTTATAGTAGAAGGAAATTAGACGAGAGGCACAGAACACCAGGATCCTCTGATCACAGCCTTATCTCCACCACTCTTAGTCCACTATCAAACTAACAATTGGCTGATCATTAATTAATAGGAACTTAGGATGCAACTTAGTTGATCACTTGACCTTGTTATCATCCAGGCCAATAGTCCTATAGTTCCATTGTTCACTGAGCTTAATGGATCAAATGCGTGAGTACAGTGACAGCTAGTTTATAACCAATCACTTCACGACAGTTGGGTTTGCAGGTGGGGGGTGTTGGTGATGGGGGTGGAGGCAAGAGGATTGCGCGTGATGGCCACTATATGCCGCTCATTGTACTCCTCATCAGTAACTGGCTGGATGGGCTGGTAGGTGGCTATGGCACGGGGTGGGAGGCGCTTATCCTTGCGTGATTGGTTGCCCATGTTCACATGGAAAACCATTTACGCAAACAAGTCAGCCACCATTTGGTGACCAAAGAGAAAATTGTGATCAAGGACCCCAAGATAGAGGTTATTGAAAGCCTGAGGGCGGCGCTCCCGGAGTGTATCTTCAATATTAAATAACACAACATCTGCCAGATGGACGTTGGCGTGACCAGCTGGGTACACAGAGGCCTGGTGCCCGCATTCCTGGATGGCTTCAAGGGCAGTGGTTCTTCCCTCCATCTGGTGGCTCAAGAAAACCTGGTATTTGGAATTTGAGCCATCCTAGGAGTTGAGCAATCCATCAAGGATGTGGCTGTATGAGTACCCATCAATGAAATCAGGGTTTGTCTGATAGTAGACAAACCCCTTGGCTGAAACAGCCAGAAATGCACCAATGAATGTCCCTTTCTTGACCTTCTTCCTTCCATTCTTGGTGGCGGCTTTTCCTTGCTCACTGAAATTGTCAAATGCAATTGATAACTTGTAGTACAAGACAAACATGATTTCATCTCTTAGACTTGTCAAGCATCTGACCAGGGTTGATTTGATTGTGGTGTCATATGGGGAATCCTCAGCACCATCCCATTGGTCACTGGCAAAATTTGTAAGAACCCTAATTGAAGCCACCTTTCCGTGTATCCAGAGCTGCACCATACACTCAGACACCCAAATGCCATGGTTTGCAAGTTGCTTCCAAACCTGGGTCAAGGGAAGCTTGGGGTCCCGCTGGAGGAGGTCAAGCATTATTGGGTATGCCTCATTGATCTGGGACTCTGTGGCCTTCTTTGGCTTCTTGGCTATCCCAATCAGATTTCCCTTAATCATCAGGTTGTTGAATTCCTGCATGACAGTAGCCCAGAAGAATTGTAATTGGCTGGCTATCTGATCCCAGGACAGACCCTGCAGGGTGAGTGCCACAATTTCCTGAAGAATTTGGACAGTGATTATTCTGCATTTGGGGCGCTGGGCGGCAGGAGCTGAAGCCTGATTGGCTGAGGGGGGGCAGGTTGGGCGGTAGCAGGAAGTTGTTCCAAATCAAGGTTGCCATCCTGATTGGTTGGTTGACAGGCATCTTGTGCAGGGGTGGGTGTGGGAGCAAGGGCAGAGCTAGATGCTAAGTGACTCTCAAACAAGTCAAAGCCATATGGTTCGGGGGATAGTAACAGGTCAGCTTCCTTGTTACCTGCCTCAAAGGCTTGGGTGTAAAAGGGTGCCTCCACGTTCTGAGCCTCGCCTTCATTGAAGCTGGCTTGGCTGCTGGCACGGTTGAAGATGTTGCTATTGAAAACCATATTGAAAAAAAACTAGGATAAAATCACTAAAAGTAGAAATTTTAAAATTTAATGAATTATTTTTATTGTAATCTCATGTCCATATATGGAAGGTTCTCAAAACCTTTTCATCAAATCTGGAGCTATGAAAATGGATAAAATGCCTCTGTTACTAAATTAGATAGCTGTTGATTGGCTGTTAAACTGCTATATTTCTATTTTAGGCTGCTCATACTAAACATCTTGTGTGAGTTCATTTTGTTTTGTGCTTGTGTAATATTGCTTCTAGATTGCTCAAGTTTTGTTTCACTTTAGTCCTTCTGTTGGTGCCTCATATGAATCCTGATTGGATTATAATATACCTTGGAATAGCATCCATCCATTTCAATTGTTGTGTCAGTTCATTTCATTTGTGGTTTGAACTACACCGCTTGATGTTTGCTTTAATTTTGTATAATAGGTTAGTGAAATTTTTTTGGTTTGACAGTTCATTTATTAACCAAAAATATTTAAATTAATTGAATCCTGAATCTTGTGCAACTTGGATTTTGTTTAAATCTGAGGTATTTTTGGTTTTCGCCATAGCTTCTAAAACTACTGTATTGACCATCAAGCGCAAAGGCGTCAACCAACAGATCAATCCTGACTCAGTGGACCAACTCCTACACAGCCATGTCTTTGTACACATTACAGAAACCCTGAACAAAAAAGAGAACCTCAAGACAATTGACTGGGACTCCTGAAAGTACAAGATCATACACTTCAAGGATTACCAAGACACCTCCACGTCTCAGGACCGCAAAATTGTAGCCCAACATCCAGAAATCTTTGAGGAGGCTTTACCCAGGTTGCCCCCAGAAAAACAAACCCAACATTACATTCAACTCAAGGGAGCTGTACCCAAAGCACAGCCCATCTATTACCTGACCCCAAATGAAGACAACACCCTATGTGCCTACCTTAAGGAGGCCTTGGAGAAGGGACTTATCTGTCCCTCACAATCCCCCTTTGGAGCCGCTTTCTTTTTTGTGGCTAAGAAGGATGGCACCATGCACCTGGTCACAGATTACTGAGCCCTAAATGAAGTTACCATCAAAAATTGTTACCCACCATCACTCATCAACGACCTCTTTGATGCCCTGGGCGGCACCACAGTCTTCTCCAAGATTGACTTAACCACAGGCTACAACCAGATTTGTATTAAAGAGGAAGATATCCCCAAGACAGCCTTCCACACAAAGTATGGCTCATACAAATGTGTGGTACTGTCATAACTGTGCTGTTTTAGCAGAGTTACACGGGGAAAATATTTAGAAGATAGATAATAATCTTTATTGTGAGATAGTGATTATATAGTTCATGTGAATCAAGGATAACAGGAACATGATTGGTGATCATATGTTTGGATGGAAGAAGGAGGTAGCTTGATCCTGATAGTGAGTCAAGCACCAAAACAAGGTATCCACCATAAAGGATCATCATCTGTTCATGTTGTTGGATTTGGTAATTTGAGTTGACTTCCTAGTCTGGCTTTGAGTGACCAGATAATTGGATTGTGGGTCACAAACCCGCTTGGCTGGAACCTTGCTGGCGGGTCAAGCCTGCGATTTTGACACCCCCCAACTGAAGGTCAGCCTCCTCTGGGGGCAGGTTGTCAGGGAGGTTGTCAGGGAGGTTGTCAGGAGCCAGGCGCCGTATTAAACTAGTTACTGTTCTGTGGCAGGCAGGGTGGTTTCTTGCTGTTTCTGTCTTGCTTTGCAGGGTCATAGGCAATCATGGTGTAGGGTCTTGTCTGGTTTACGTTTTCCAAGCCCTTGCACAAGGTAAGTGTTATTGTTGTTTATCTTAAGAATGATTGCTGGCCCCACTTTCTCAGGTTATAGCTTGCTCTTGTCAAAATTTGTGACCAAAACTTTGTCCCCAACTTCATGTCTATTGCAGATGGGGACAAAGGTTTTTTGTAGACGTTCATTCTCCTTCACTGTTTATTTGCTGTTAGCTTTTACAATGTGAGGGTCTGAGCGTGGAGGGACTTCACTTGGAATTTCCAGTTTAGGTCCTGTCAATTCTTGAATGATATTTGGCTGTATGCTGTATACCAGTTCAAACAGACTTTTACCAGTGGATCTGTTCATTTGGGCTTGACACAAAAGTAGTGCAGTTGGTAGCTGCTTATACCAGTTTTCAGGTCTCCTGGAGGTGAGTTTGGCTAAGGCTTGCATGAGGCTACCATTAAGCCTCTCTACACATCCATTGGCCTGTGGGTGGTATGGTGTTGTTACCATGTGTTTGACCCCATTTTTTGTGAGGTATATGTTGGTGGTTTTGGAGGTTAATTCTTTCCCTCCATTGGTTATCAGGAGTTCTGGCTTTCTGAATTTGCTGATTATCTCTTTGCCAATAAATTGTTGTAATTCATTGCCAGTGTGTGCCTTTACTGCTTGGGCTACTGGCTATCTTGTAGCAAAGTCAATGGCAGTGATGATGTATTTCTTGTCATTGTGTTTTCCTGGCATGGGGCCAACAATGTCAAGAGCCCATACTTTGAAAGGTAGTTGTGTGCGGATGGGAAGTACTGACTTTGGAGAGGTTTTGCTTTTGGTAAATTTTTGCATACCTCACATTGGTCTATAACTTCTTGAACATTGCAATATATGGCTAGCCATCAGGCCTTGTGTTTAAGGAATTCATACAGGTTTTGACACTTGTTATGTCCAAGGTCTCTTGATAGCATAGGATGGTGTCTACTTGCTGATGCGTGAGGATGTAGGGAATGGTTGTGCCGTCAGAAATTTTTCTGTGTAGGGTCCCATATACGTCAGCAAATAGGTGTTCATTTTTGATAACTGTTTCCTTTATTATGTCTGTTGTGCTGGGGGGAAAGCCTTTGTCTTTTGTACAGAGCACTAGGAGAGGCCAGTCTGGGTTGAGCCCATTCTCTCCCCTAGAAGCGCAGACATACAGGCAGGACAGGGCGTCCGCCATGGCAAGCTTGGCCCCAGGTTTGTACTGGATGAGCATGTTAAATCTCTCAAATAGCTCCATCCACCAGGCTTGGTGGCGCAACAGATTCACTTGTGTTTTGAAATAGATGAGCAACTTGTGGTTGGTTAATGCTGTGAATTCTTCCTGCTGTTCTAGGTAACAGCGCCATTTGACTAGACAGTGCACAATAGCCAAAAGTTCTTTGTTGTGGATAGGGTATTGACACTTGCCATCTGTCAATTTTTGCAATTCATAAGCTACGGGCAGGAAGTCACTGTCATTGTTTTTGATTTGTAGTACTCCCCCAATGGATGCATCTGAGGTGTTGGTTTCTATTTGGTATTCCCTGTCACATTTGGGGTATTGTAGGATGAGAGCTGCTGTGAGTTATTCCTTGAGGCATCTAAAACAGAGATCACGTTGGGGGTCCACACAAACTTGGACTTGGCGCCTGTTATGGTGGATAAGGGAGCAGTCAAAACGCCACAGTCAGGTATGAAGCGTCATATATAGGCCACCATTCCCAAGAAGGTGTGGAGTTCCAGCTTATCCTTGGGTGGTGGCATCTTGCAGGTGGCCTGTATCTTTTGAATGTTGGGTTTGATGCCGTCCTTTGAGACTATGTGTCCCAGGCAGGCTAGTTGCTTGCAAAAGAACAGGCACTTGGAGGGTTTGACTAACAGTTTGTGTTGTGCCAAGGTAGCAAAGACTGCCTCAAGGTCTTTGTGGTGTTGTTCCACCAAGGGGCTGTAGACAATGATGTTGTCTAAGTACACTAGGGCGTGCTTGCCAATGTGGGGCGCAAATACTTTGTTCATGAAGGTTACAAAGGTGGACGGGGCATTGGTCATGCCAAAGTTGAGCACCACACATTTGTAGGAGACGTATTTAGTGCAGAAGGCTGTTTTGGGGATGTCTTCCTCCTTGATGCAAATCTGATTGTAGCCTGCTGTCAGATCAATCTTGGAGAAGACTGTGGCTCCTCCCAAGGCATCAAAGAGGTTGTCAATCAGTGGTAGTGGGTAACAATTCTTAATGGTAACTTTTTTTAGGGCTTGGTAGTCTGTGACCAGACGTAAGGTACTGTCCTTCTTAGTCACAAAGAATACAGCAGCTCCAAAGGGAGACTGTGAGGGGCAGATAAGTCCTTTTTCCAATTCCTCCTTGAGGTAGGCGCGTAAGGTGTTGTCTTCATTTGGGGTCAGCCTGTAGATAGGGCGCGCCTTGGGTACAGCCCCCTTGAGATGGATGGAGTGCTGAATATGCTTCTCAGGGGGCAGCCTGGGCAGCACTTCCTTGAAAATTTCTGGATGGCAGGCCACAATTTTGAAGTCCTGAGGCATGGAGGTATCCTGGTGATCTTTGAAATGTATGATCTTGTACTGGAAGGAGTCCCAATCAATTGCCTTCTGGTTTTTCTTCTTGTCCTGGGTCTCTGTGATGCGCACAAAGACGTGGTTGCGTAGAAGTTGGTCCACAGAGTCAGGGTAGATCTGGTGATTGACACCTTCATGCTTGATAGTCAACACTGAGGTTGCCCAGTCTACGTGAGGATTGTTCTTTTGCAGCCAGTCTAGTCCCAGCACAATGTCAAACTTTGGGAAGTCAATGACGGGACCTTGGATGGTGGAATAGAGGTTCTCAAGCATGATGGAGAAGAGGGCAGTTTTCTTTGTCACAGCAATGTGGTGTTCATTAGCCAGGACCACATTTTTAATCCGCAAAGGATTAGTGGCCAGCTTGAACTTATCCACAAAGCTACTGTTGACCAGGGTTTGGTCTGCGCCTAAATCCAGGAGTGCTGAGCCTGCGTAACTGCTAAAGCAGAAAGGATAGGAAATCAATTTATTGGGATGTCTGGCAATGGTGTACAGTACCGGGTCTTCTGAGGACACTTGGATCATTGGGCATTGGTCCACGTCCTTGGGTTGGTACTTATTGTTGGGCAAGCCGGGAGTTGTGTGGGGAGAGCTTGGCTTGCTTAATGCTCTCCCTGGGTTTATTCCCTTGTCTTGGTTGCCTTGCGTGGCGGTGACACGGAAATGAGTCTGGTTTGATTGGCCATTGTTTCCATTTCCATGTCCATTCAAACCTGTGGACTTTTGGTTGGCGTTATTCCTGTTGCCTCCAGGGGGTGGTCAAGTGGAGCGCCCGCCTGGATGGGAGCCCTTTGGTCTTTCTTGTTTCCCAGTTTGTGCCTTATGAAGTGTGTTGGAGGTTTGCTCTGCTTTCTCCGCTTCACAGTACAAGCTTTGCAGGTTGTTCACCTGGTCCAGGTTTACATGCCTCATCACATGCAACTTGAGGGCGTTGTAGTACATGAGGTGTGTGGCTGGGATGTCAAAGGCCATGTTGGATGGTGCACAAAGTTTGAGTCCCCCATAGCGCAGATGAGTTCCTTCACAGTGCCTGTCTGGGTTAGGTTCTTTACTTGGCGTATTATCATGAGCGCTGTATCCTTGACCACAAATCTTGCCAGGAAGTCTTGCCTAAAGATATCCCAGTTCTTGTTGGTGTTCTCCTTGTGCCACTTGTTGTACCAGGTGCCAGCGTCAAGGGTCAGGCAAATGGAAATTTCTGCAATCCAAAATTGCTGTGGGCATTCCATCTGGGCCAGCTTGCTTTGGGAGGACTGGATCTATGCGGTAGTGTTGTTGTTGGCCCCAGCAAAAGGTTCCAAGGTGGCGCTCTGTAGTCTTTGAGCTATGTAGGATGGCATGGCGCCTTTGTTGGTTGGTTGCGGGATCAAGGAGGGGCGCCTGAAAGAAACCTTGTGCAGACTTGCATTGAAGGCTGGTAGTGGAATCACCGTGTTCTGGTACAGGACAACGCCATTGGGTATCTCAGCACCAGGAGTGTATGGAGTCCAGTCAGGCAGGAGGCCAGACATAATTCTGTCAAGGATTTGTTGGCTGCTGCGTGTGTGGGCAACAGGCAGAATTTTTTAAGATAAGGTAGGATGGAGAACCTACATGTGCTACCAATGTCGTAACTGTGCTGACTTAGCAGAGTTACAAGGGGGAAAATATTTAGAACCTAGATAATAATCTTTATTATGAGATAGTGATTATATAGTCATGGTGAATCAATGGGTAACAGGAACATGATTGTTGATCACACAGTTGGATGGAAGAAGGGGGGTGGCTTGATCCTGATAATAAGTCAAGCGCCAAATTGAGGTATCCACCGTGAAGGATCATCATCTGTTCATGTTGTTGGATTTGGTAATTTGAGTTGACTTCCTAGTCTGGCTTTGGGTGACCAGATAATCAGATTGTGGGTCACAAACCCGCTTGGTTGGAACCTTGCTGGTGGGTCAAGCCTGCGGTTTTGACAAAAGGCCATATTGAAATAGCATTAATGGCACAATTTACGACACCTCCCCCCTCAAGATTGGACACAGGGAGTTGATATTTGCGGAGGAATTTGGAATTAACTTGAGCAAAGGGGCAGCTTTAGGACAGTAGCTTCACAGTATACTTGACGCCCTTCTTTAAGGTGACTTCATAAGGTCCAACCCAGAGAGAGTCAAGCTTATGGGCTCAGCCTCCAGTACAATTCTGATAAAAGAGGACTAGGTCATTAACTTGGTATTCAGGGAGGGGGCTCTGGAAGCATTGGAAGGCAAGAGCTCTAAAGCCTTAACTTTATAGGCAGTTGAATATGCCATAGCCTGAATGTCAATGATACGGTTAGTCAAGTCTTTGACATGAGCTTTAGGATTGGCAGACACATCAACTTTGATCAAAGAGGGTCCTAATATTGAGAGAGTTGTGACTTTACGCCCGTAAAGCATGGCAAAGAGAGACTGACCAGTGGCTTGGTGTCCACTGAGTTGATAAACAAAGAGAGCAGCAGGGAGGAATACATCCCAGTTGGCAGCATCAGAGAGGATAAGTTTCCTCATGATAGACACAAGAGAGGAATTTCCCCGTTTGAAAGTCCCATTGGTTGAAAGGTTATACGGCACAGAGAAAGATTGGTGCATGCCCATAACTTCTACAATGGACGTTATGAGACAGGCATTGAAGTTGGTGCCGTTGTCATAAAGCAAGACTTGAGGGCAGCTATGACAGTAGAAGATATCTTGCAACAAGAAGTTAGCAGTGGTCTTGGCAGTTCTATATTTGGTCACTCAGGCTTTGACCCATTTACTAAAATGGTCTATGGCTACCAAGATGAATTGACATCCAGACCTAGAACAAGGGAGGGCCCAAAAGCATCAATACTCACTGTGTGGAAGGCATGCTTAGGGGGGATGAGTTTGAATTGATGTTGGGAAGGTCAGGGTTGTTGGAGCTGAAAAGAATGACAGGAGGCAAGGACGTCAGGGATTAGGAGGCGCATATTTTTCCAATAGAAGTTTTTGCATAACCAGTCATGAGTTTTTGCTGTGCCTCCATGTACAGTATTAATGTGAGCTTGGAGGATGATGGCTATTCTCATACTGGGGTAGACGTAGGGCAAATAGGCGTTTTTGACTTTCTTGAAGAGTTGTCTATCTCAAATCACAGTATCCTTTGATAAGGTCTGAAGTACCAAGCAGATGTCTTCTGTATCAGTGATCCAGGAGTCAGGGTACCCTATCAACTTGTATAATCAATCAGCATCTGAAGTATGAATATTTAGGATAGGCATCCATGACAAATCATCAGCATTCTGGTGTTGTGCACCAGGACGGTGTACCACAGTGAAATTGTATCCTTGAAAGTGTAGGGCCCAACGGGCTAGCCAACCTTCAGGCTCCTTTAATTGTTGCAGCCACTTAAGGGAGGAGTAGTCTGTGACTACCATAAAGTGAGTCCCGTAAATTTAGTGCTGGAACTGTTTTACTGCATGCAGAACAGCTAGGCATTCTTTTTCAGGGACACTATAGTTCTTCTTGTGTTTGTTGAGGACTCGTAGAGAATAGACCACAGGTTAGTCCACGCCTTCATTGTCAAGCTGGGCTAGGATGACACCCACAGCTGCTTAACTAGCGTCAGTGTACAAGATAAACTCCTTATCAAAGTCAGGGTAGACAAGAATGGGAGCCTCTTTGAGCTTGGCTTTCAGTGCCTCAAAGGATTGCTGTTGACTATCAGTCCACTCAAAGGGTACATTGTGAAGGATTTGGACAAGGGGTTTGCTTAATTCAGCAAAATCAGGGATGAACTGTTGATAGTACCCCATCATACCAAGAAATACTTGGACCTCCCATAGATTGTGGGAGGCAGCATCTTGTCAATGGCCTCCACCTTATTATTAATTGGGTGTATTCCAGTTTGAGTGACTTCATGGCCCAAGAATTCAAGTTGCTCTTTAAAGAAGGAGCACTTGGAGGGTTTGAGCTTTAAGCCAGCTTCTCAAATCTTGATGAAGACAGCTTTGAGGTGATCCAAATGGTCAGTAAAGGTGGAGATGAACACAGTGATATCTTCAAGATATACGAGAGCACAGGAGATCTTCAGATCCCATAGAATAGAGTCCATAGCCCTTTGAAACATAGCTGGGGAGTTGCAGAGCCCTTGGGGAATGCAAGTGGGTTCATAGAGGCCTTCCAAAGTGATAAGGGCAGCCTTTTCCCAGTCTTATGGAGACAAGTCAACCTGCTAATGTCCAGAAGCTAAACCCATAGCAGAGAAGAATTTCAAGCCTCCTAGTTGTCTGAGAGCATTGTCAATCCTAAGTAATGGGTATGAATCCTTCTTTGTGAGCAAGTTTAGACGGTGATAGTCTATCACAATGCAATGGCCTCTGTCCTTCTTTTTAAGGATCAACAAGGGAGAGGCACCAGGGCTCTGAGAGGGAGCCAAGAGACCAGCATCCAAGAGTTTTTTAAGCTTCTTAGAAACCTGGGCATCCTCTACCCTACTACGGCAGTAAGGCTTGGCACAAAAGGGCGGCACATCACCAGTATCTATCTGATGGATGATCCCTTTTTCTAGGCCATAGTATGTAGGTCCCAAGGCAAAAATATTACTGAATTAGTCAAGTAAATTCAGCACATCTTTTTGTTGAATGGGCAACAGTGAACATGGAGAGAACCTGAGGGGTTTCTTCAGGTAGATTGAAGTTGCTGAAGGCTCCAAAAGGGTAAAGGGACGCCACCTGTTCTTCCCCTAATACGTAGCCGTGCCCTACAACTTGGCCCCGCAATACTTGCATAGTCAAAGCAGTCAGATTAGCTAGCAGCAAATTTAAAGGCTCTTTATGGGTTTGGTCTAAGATCCCTGGGCATAATTGAGGCTCTTTGCGGCTGAGAGACTCAGGAGAGTACAATTCCAGGAATAATTTCTCAGGCAGTTCATAAGATATCTGGGAGTCTATAATCACTTGGGATCCTGGAGGGATGGTAATAGCTGCATGGGCAAGAAGAGTCACAACTTCCTCTGCAGTACAGGAAAGAGGAGGGGAACACATATTGGAGGAATGAGTTCTGTACTTGAGTGAGAAGATACCTGTGGGGTACTCTAGCACACAAGTCTTAAGGTGTTTGCCTGGTATGTGTGGAGGTTCTTCAAAAATTAAAGGGACCTCATATCCTAAGAGCAATAGATAACCATCTCAAAGGTTTAAAATTCCATTATAATCCTGGAGGAATTGGGTATCAACCAGGAGGTCATAGCTTTTGTTTTCTAGGATAACAGCAGGGGATGAAATAAGAAGCTTCCCAAACCTCATTGGCAGAGCGGAGTAGGCACCAATGGCTTGGGTTTGAGCCATGCCCACAGTACCATATGATTGAGTGTAGTTGAGTTCAGGGGCCATCTTAAGCTTTTTCATTAGCTTGGATGATACCACATTGACTGGAGAGCCTGTGCCCAGAATTGCCTTGATCTTAACCTTTTGGATTGATACTTCCATGCAAGTAGTATCTTTCCCAAAAGGGAGTAAGACAGCCAGAACGTCCTGTGCAGCTTCCAACTCTTTCTCCCATTTAGCTAACATGCACCGTAAGGAAGGTATTTTCTTATACACAGTCTGCAAAGGGAGGGATAGTGTCAAATTCTGAAAGAGAGCTTATGCTAGTTCAGCAGCTTCTTCAGAAGAGTCTATCAGGACAGGAGGTTGATGAGCCTGGGCTAGATAAGGGCAAGCCATCATGGCCTTGGCTTCACTTGAAGATGGGCAAGTTGTAGTTGTGGTTCTCCCTGAGCAAAGCTTGTAAGATACCAACACAGTTTCTGGGACAACCAACACAGAGTAGCAATAACTATCTGATTCATTGTAGTCAGAATCTTCAGGTTCAGAATCACTAGAAAGATTGTGGAACAGGTGAAGGATAGTTGGGCCCACCAAAGGGGGAGATTCCTTGTCAGAGGGAGGATCAGGAGGAGATAGGGGAGATGGGTCAGAAGAGAGTTTGTCTGCCTCTAAGCTGACCTCTCTTTTCCCATCTGCTCCTTTGGGTCACAACCCTATACCTGAGGGTTGGTACAGGTACGTGAGTGGTGCCCTATTTGACCACAATTGTGACATCCTTGTCTCTTAGGCTGCCCACTTGAGCCCAGAGTCATAATGTGTGTAGTAAAAGAGGTGATTCCAGCGTTGTTGGCCTTACTCTTGCAAACTGTGGTACCCCTTTGGGTCAAATGCATGTCTTGTAATAGGGTCTCAATACTCTTCATGGACGTAAGAGAAGATTTGTGAGCCTTAAAGTGCAGGCACAGAAGCTTATTTACCTTCAAAGCGTTCAAACATGCTGTGTAAGCTTCACAGGGCGTTAACTGACAACTGGTGATTAACTGTTGTCCTTCAATATAGAAGCAATCAGCAAACTCAGCCAGGGTCTCTTGGGCTTAAAGGCAATGTGCATAAATGCATCTTTCTTGACCTCCAAGCTGAGATATCCTCCAAATTCTTAAATCAGGAGGCGTTTCATGTCCTCCCAAGTGACAATGGAAGGGAGTTTAGGGACCACAACTTCTTGACACATAGAATGCAGGCAGGTAGTAATGTGTTCCCTTTTAAGCTTGTCAGTAGCCCTACGCATTGAAGTCTTGTAGATGGTGAGGAAGGCAGCAATGGTAGAGGTTTTGGGATCAAATATCTTCTTGAAGGAAGCCTTATAGTTGGGATTGATGGACAATGAAGTGGACTGACTGTTGTCACCTGGGTTGAGGACATTGATGTGGGGGTTGCCCTCAAACTCAGATTTAGCAGCAGGCTGCCTAGCCCAGAGAAGTTGAAGGCTCTCTTCCAAGGTATCCAGTGTAGAGCTGTTCTGTCCACTGATATCTCTGGCGGTAGCAACAGCAGCCCCAAATTCATCAATCTTAATCTGTTGCACTGTGATTGCCCCAGCTATCCCATTGAGGGAAGTGGTCTGAGCAACCAAGAGGATGACCTGTCCATTCATTATCTTGGTAAAACAAGAGAGGTTTTGTACCTCTTGTTCTAGTGCGTCCTGCCTATCAGAAACATCATTTGTTACTTCTGCTAGCTGATCCAAGGCAAGAGCACAGTTAACCAGGAGTTGGCCACCAAGACAGGGCAACAACCATGATTGCCATGAGTGGGAGTACTAGTGACCTCAGCTTCCTCTTCACCTTCAGACTCAGAGGACAAATCATCAGGATTAGAGAGGCATTATCTCAAATACTCAATTTCTCCTTGCAAGGTAGCTACTTGGTTGGTGAGCAAGGCAATGCAAGAATCAGGCATAGGTTTTACTGGAGGAGGGTTCTGAACAGAAGATTGACGTCAAGTAGTAGCTTTGAGCTCAGATATGGCTTCCCATACCTGGGCTTCAAAGTCAGACGGGACCTCAACAGGAGGAGCAGGAGGTGTCAGGATTCCTTTTCTTTACTTATTCTGCTAGTTATTTTTTTGAAGATCATCAAGACCAGTCACAAGCTTTAATTTGTTCACAAAAAAATTTGCACTTATTCAGCCTTTTTCTTCATTCCCTTACCCTACTGTTTAATTTCATCTAAGATTAACAGTTAATTCTTTCTTTCAAAGTTACCTTCACTCAGGACAATTCTTGAACCTGCTATCTTTTCCCTAAGATTAGCAACAATCAATCCAAACTCTTACCTTTCATATTCTTCAAAGTGGCTTACGCCAGCACTTTGGAGCTTGTTTTTCCGCTTTCTTGCTTGCTTTCTGATCTCCTGTTTTTCTCTTGCTTAAACATAAGCAAGCCAAGCAGCCTGCCGCTTCTCCCAATTCTCTGTCTACTTAACTTTTTAAGTTAAATGTAGTTAACACCATGTTTTCTCTGCCTCTCTCCACAACAAAGCTTTCCTAACTACTTTTGGTTAGAATCCTCCTCCATATTTTGCTCACCTCAATCCAGATCAGAATAAAAGGCCTGAGTTTTGTCCAATCTCAACTTAAGTTGAGATTGTTTGACTTGCACCTCAAAAAAGGTACTTGTTAGGTTTTGTGGCTTGTGTTTTCTTTTTTTCAATCTAGTTTTAACATTTACTTTTGATCTTATGATTCCTTTTGATTTTCTATTTCATCAGTTAGGTAGCTTCTATAATAATACACACAATTTAATTATTGATAGTTTTAATCCTCCAACTAGTGGTGAGCAATTCCCTGATTTAGAAATTGATTTTTTGACCAAGACTTCAGACATTAAGACTGGATTCTACTTTATTTTCTTAGGATTAATCAACCGCCTCAGCCCTTATTTTACTTCCTACAAGCTTCTAGGAGCCCTGGTTCAGTTGTTACTACAAACCTTACCTACTTTTTTGTATTTGACCAACATAAATATAAACGGTATTAAAGCTTTAGTTTACAATCATCTACCACAAACTATGAGACCTTACAGGAGGAGTCGCCATAATGGATGCTATTCTATCATCCACCTAATTTTGTACTTGATACAGAGTGTTGCCCAATGCAGCCTTATTCAGTCTGTATTGGTGTTGTAGGTGGTGACCTCAGGTATCAACATGAGTCCCAACCAACTCAAGTTGGGAATTAACATGCTCTCAAAATTGGTTGAGCTTGATAACCAAAGTCTCAAAATCCTGGCGGTACTTTAGAAGGGTTGCCTCTATCTGTCTACGCTACATAGCTTGGTGATCATCCAGTTTTCAAAGTTGGTCCTTGATATATCCAGAGAGAAAGGAGCCAAGGGAGTTCAACAACAAGGTGAAGTACTTCTGAGAAGCCAGCAATTTGCACTGATTATCTGAAATACAAGCAAAGAGGCTATAGGACCATTCTTGATAGGCCATATTTTGGGCATGGTTGTTTGAGACAGCGGTGGCTACAGCAGTCAAAAGCTGGTTCTGAGATCCTAGCACTAATTGATGATGAACCAAGGCAGGTTGGATAAACTGGTTAACTAACACACAAATAGTCTCCATCAATTCCATCAGTGTGGGGGGAAGACCAAAGTCCAAGAAAAAGGAATACAAGTCTTCAGAAGCATACCCAGGACAGAGACCAGGGATAGTGTGCATGACCATAGTGCCTGTGTGAAGGAGGGAGCAGGCAGCGGCACAATCTTGCTCATAATTTAGAGATAAAGCTGTAAGGGGGCCCAAGCAGGCCCAAGAGAGAACACCATTACCATGGGAGTTGAGGGGGCATTGGTGATGTCTTCTTCTAGAGGAGGACTAGAAACTTTAGGTTGCTTGGGTACTTCAGAAACAAAGGGGGAAGGACCAGAGAGCGCACATGGGAGCAGGGTAACCAAGGGGCTTGCAGCCCCTGTATTGAGCACCATTTTGTTTTGTTTGGCTCCTAGGATAAACATCCAGGAGGACTTGGCGGGAAATCTTTATAACAAAATATTTGAGGTTCAAAGCTAGCCTTGGGTTAGCCTTCAGGGCAAAATTAAGGGCACATACCTTAATTTCCTGGAATACAAAATGAGGAATTCCTTTTGGCAAAAAGTAAAGAAAAAGATTGAAGAATATTAAAGACAACACAAATGTGTATAAACTTATCTTTATTAGGAGAGTTGATTCTACTTAAAGAGTAGACAAGGGCCAATGACCACTCATCAGGTAGAAAGAGTGGTTGAGGGGGTCATGTTGGGGTGAGGTCATACCAGGATCAGACAAAGACAGGTATGATATTCTGGAATGGGTGGATATTGAACCAGACCCATTCAAGAAAGGTGAGGAATTCCCAAAGTTGAAAGCAAAACCAACCAAATATTTGCACATATCACTATTTGAAGGCCATATCAAAATAGCATTAATAGCGCAATTTACGGCACTGGATGTTCCTCATTCTCACAGAGAAGGGTACTGTCTCATGGGTAATTGCCACTCTACAGGAATCAGCTACTTGTACTGCCTTGAATCTACTTGGCACTTGGTCTAATTGTTGGGAGTCAGTGAACGCCTGGTCAACCATTGTGTGATTGACCCTGGTATCTACCAATAGTTTATGGGTATTCCCACAAAAACAGAAGGAATAGGCCAAGCAGGTTACTTTATTTGAAGAGTGGCTTTCTTGTAGAACAGGGTTGTTGCTGTGAACCTGGAATACATCAAGGGTTTTAACTTCATGTACACAATAGTTGCAGGGATTCTTTGCAAGAAGGGATTGAGAGTGAGGTTCAAGTGGGGTTGTAGAACCTCTTGTAGCTACAACCCCCAGGCTTTTCCCTGGTCCTCAATTTTTGCTAGTTGTAGTTCTCTTGCGCAGGGACGCTTAACCCCATTTTCCTGTTGGCAGGGCTGGCAGCGGCCTACTTGATTGTGGGACTGCCAGGTGTGGGATGAGGCTGGGGTGGTGCGTCATTGGAACAGTAGAAGCCCATGAAGCCTGGCTATTGGCCTCCACAATGGCCTTGTAGCAGCCATTGATGGAGGTGCAGCAACCTATGGGAACCCACTTGCAGATATGGGTTTGAGCCCATTAACTATCAAGGTAAAGAGAATGACATTCCCATTGGTCACAGCTTCTGGGGCAGCAGTGAGAGCTTGTTGCCAGGCAGCAAGATATTCAGGGACAGACCCAGTCTGTTTAATGGCTAGGAGGGGAGTTCCCACCACAATGGGTTTAAATTTTTCACTATAGCGGTACTTTGTGGTGTCCCTGAACAACACCCAAGTGACATCTATTTCTTGGCTGGCCCAGTTGATGAACCACACAGCAGCAGGCCCCATGAGGTGCCCAGACGCAGTAGCAATCCACATGGGCTTGGGTACTGGACAGATACAGAGGCAGGTTTTGGTAGAATGGAGCCAACTGACAATGTCAGCCCCTTTGACACCACCCACAAAGGATTCAAGATGGAGGTTATGCAGCGTTTCAAGAGATCCAACTAGGGCAGGGTGACGCTTGTGTTGCGCTGCCCAAGGCGGAGTTGGTTATACACACTTGTAAGTACCAGTTGATCTTGATAGATGATTTACGTGTTGGGGATGTACCCCTTGGGGATTGGCAGGAAGGTTTCTTGGTGGGGAGTAGCCATACAGCCCGTACTCTTCCCTTTCTTGGAGGAATTTTTTCTTTAGGTAGGTTGTGAACCTACTTCTTCTACCACTGTTGCAACTGAACCAATGAGAGTTCAGTATTTGAATTAGTGAAGAAAACAGCCCAATAGAAAGGACAATAATGAATGGAATAAGGTGTTGCTTATTGTATAATATTGTGATTAATATACAGTAGTTTTAAAATCTATGGCAACAAGCAAAATGAACTCAGATTTAAACAAAATCCAACTAGCAGACTAAAATATACACTCTGTTAACAGGGATTTTTGGCGTTAATAGGCAAAATGGGTCAACACAGCAAAGAAGGACTCACGCGCAAAACAAAACCATTCAAAATGCAATCCAAAATACATGGATTCACAAACAAAATGGTGTGAGTTGGCTTTTGGTGTACATATGTTTACTATGTGAATCAGTGACAAAATACACCCACACATGGTGTGTCAAAACTCAAACCAAAAACAAAACACAATAGCAACTCACTACGTAAACAAAATCACTCACACAATGTGTGCAATGGATTGTAATCATGAATGATACCAAGGCATCTAAAATAAGACACAAGATCTGAAACATTAATACTAAAAATATTGTGTTGGGTGCTTAATTTGGCAAAAAATATGAGAAAATGGGTGGAAATTATTTTAGGTATTCAAAAATGGGTGTTGTAAACCAGAAATAACTAATTAAGAAATAAAAAATCTATAATTGGGATATTGGGTGGGAAAAATATTAATTAAATATCCATATTCAGATAAAAGTAAAAATTAAAATTAGGGAGTAACTTAATTAAAATTTATTTAGTATTTTATTAAATTTTAAAATGAAAGGAACACAACACCAGAGTACCAATGCACCCGTTGTGCGCTGCGGTTGTGGTCGCCCCGCGGGTCAAAGAATAGACTCAGTACAACACAAGTGCCTACTCAGGAGGGAGGCAGAAGAGGAGAGTTCCATAGTGACGTGCACTGACACAGCCAGTTCAAGGAGCACAAGCTGCTAGGGTGCAGAGCATAAACCCTTGGGTCCCCAAGCTGACCCGGAAGCCCACCAAGGTTACCTTCACAAAAACGGTTAGAGACAAGGAGGTAGAACTTACTTTGTATGTGTTTGACACTGTGTACCGGCAAGAGTCGGTCCCGTCAGCCATGCTGGAGAAGGTGAAGCCTGTACTTGATACTAGCTATGAACCATACATCAAAGATGGCAATCAGGAGGACAACGAGGATCCCGAGTTCTTTCAAACTGATGAGGGACAACTGGTGCGCAAGAAAGTTGCAGCCTTCTACAACAAGGTGCCTATGCCCTGTGCCTTGCCCAATGCCGATGAGTCAATCCCCACCGCTAAAAAGCCTGCTCAGAAGTGCATCCCCGACATCAAATGCATCATCCTTCTTAATCTAATGCGTGAATCAGGCAATTACAAGGCGGCCACAGCCATTGTTGGGGTGGATCCCAAGTACACCTCAAAGACCTTCAACAAGTTCCTCAACACAGGTCAAGTCCTTTCCGCGGAGAAATCCTTACGTGTGTTGACCATGCTCACAAAGGAGCACAAATGGGCAATCTGCCAGTGGATCACCCGGGACTGCCATCTTGAACTGGCCAATATCCAGGCCATGATCAAGTCTACTTTTGGGGTTGAGGCTTCAATTTCCTTTTACTACCATCTTGTCAAGGGAATGTGATTTTCCTGGAAAAAACTTGGGGTATCCCCATACAATTGGAACAGCCCAGCCAATATTGAGACCCAGAGAAAATACACGGAGGCGTACACTGCCCTAAAAGCCAAGGGGACGGTCAAATTTTACTACATCATCAAATCAGCATTTGCCTCGTCAATGTGCAATGAGTATGGGTATGTCCCCAGAGGCTCCAATGACAGGGCAGCTTGGCGTGCTGCAGTCTGCGCCAAATCCTATTCAATGGTGGCTCTCCTCGGTCCAAAGGGGGTTGAACTACACCAAATGATATTGGGATCTCACAATAGCCAGACCTTCCTATCATTCCTCCAATTGGTCCAGGAGCACCTGAGGCGCACAAGCCCGGGCTTCACCAACGTAATTGTGCTGGACAACGTTGGTCTACACAAGGTGGCAGATATTCTTGAGTAATTCCCAATGATTGACACCAGTGCTGCAGTGGGCCCCCAGCAATTGACCACAGCAAATTTGCGCCTTCTTTTCCTCCCTGCCTATTTGCCCTTCCTAAATCCCATCAAGGAAGTCTTTGGGTGGCTCAAGCGAGTTGTCAAGCAAGGAACCCCAACTGGGACAGAGGACATTTTTGATTTGCTGCAGGCCAGGATCCATACCCTCCCAGCTGAGACTGTGGCCAAATTTTATGGCCACACTGATTTGTTTATCCCTGCGTGCCTTTCAAATCAGCCAATCAATTAAAGGCTTAGTTTATCCCACTTTTTTATATATCCTCTAATTTACTAATCAAGATTCATTAACTAACATTTTATATTTAGATGTTTCCAAGCCCGCAATCACATTCAGCAGCACCATCAATGAAGGTTAGTAATTTATTTATTTATAATCATTTTTATTATTGCATCCAAGGGCATCCCAAACGCTTGATAATGGATTACGTGAACACATCAATATAATTTTTGGCAAATAAATATAAAAAGCAAACTAAAAAAAATAAATGTAAATCATACAAATTAGAAGTAGATTTTATTGACATATATTATATGCTTTTATTAAAACCCTCCCTGGAATTTATTTTGTAAGTAATGTTTGCTAAAATATTATTTTATAAAATTATTAATTATAATAAAAATAATCTAAAGGGGAAATATAGTTATTGGAATAGAGGATATATTAGGAGCGCCTATAATGGGTTTGGTGGTATGTACCCACCCCGCAATGGAGGTGGCGCACAACCTCCACCGCCACACATGGACAGTGGATACACCCTGGTTAAAATACTCCCGTCTGCTGGTGAAAGGCAGAATAGTTAGGTGGGAGTGAAGCAGTAGCTTCTCAGGCGGGGCCGCAAACCTGTAGATTCCAGCCAGGACCAGGGCGTCCTGGATAACGTGATCCACCAAGTCATATCTGGGGGGACCTTCTTCCTGTCCAGTGCAAGCCGGGCCTTGTCAATTCCAAGAAGGACCCTGTCTAGATCCTCTACGCTGGCGCCCATTCCAAAAGTAGAATAGGAACCCCAGGTAAACAAAAGGTAAAGCCTTTGCCCAGCAAAGGCTTCTGTAAACTTGCACAGTTTGTTGTATACTGCGCTTATTTTTTCTCATGTTTAGTTTTGCCAAAGGTAAGATCCCTAGCTTCTGGGACCCCCATCTTGTTGGCACTCCAGGCCAGCCCAAAGTCTGCCAGGAGGATTTTTGACTCCTTTACAGCTGTTGTGTCTGCAACAGCCAGTTTTGCCACCGCACACCCAAAGTTGTCCAGCAGGTAAGAGATGGTATGCTCCACTGGGAAGCAGAAGCAAGCAGCCGCATGATCCCGGCCCATCTCCGGTATATTCTTGAATGGGAGCGTTGCCAGGACGTCCCAAACAAGCTCAATGGAGTTTACACAGTAAACTCCAATGAGGTTAACTGGGTCCAGGTGGACCAGTTGAGCATCCTTGTAGGCAGTAACTGCCCACTCAGATGCCCCCTTGCCATGCATCAGCCCAGCCAATGCCTCCCTGGACATTGGGAATGCACCGTGAATCCTATCTTCAAGCTCCTGCAAGACAGGGGGGACAGGAAAAGCTGCTTGGCTGCATGAGTGGCAAAATTTGAGTAGAAGGTGGGGGAACAAAAGGAACCAGGACCCGGCAGAGTTTGCCATCAACATCTTCTAAAAAAAAGGTAAGTATTTATGAATTTTTATTAAATTTATTTTCTTAGGTTACCTTCTTGGGTTTCTTCTTTGCCAGCGGCTTTGGCAGGCTTTGCCATCCTTGGCGCAAGCAGTTGTGCAGGCATCTCAGTGTCCTCCTTGCAGGCCCTCTTGGCGGGTTTGAGATGTGCATACATATCAGGGTCGTCTGTCCAGACAGATGGCGCAGAGAGGGCAAAGGACTTGAATTGTGAGCCTTCAACCACTGTCTTCTGAATGTTGAGTAGGCGCTCTATTGTCTTCTCAGGGGTGTCCGGTATTTTGGTCATGAGTGACTTGGCGGACACCTTTTCAATTTTGTCCCCTTCAAGGACGGCAGACTTCACTTTTCCCTTGACCTTGCGGTCAATTTCTTTGATTTTGGCAATTGCCAAGTCAAGGTCTTTTAGAAGTTTTTCCAATTCTCTCATTGATTTTTTACTATCCTTTCCATATGTTTTTATAGCTCTTGCCCCAATAAATTATGTATTATTTTGATACAATTGCCTCTTTGTTTATTCCTTTTTGTTTTCCCATTTACTACATTATCCCATCTTTTTACCCATTTTTTATGTTTTACACACATCTCAATATGTGTTGTTTGCTTTGTGTGGAATTGTTTCCTTGGTTACCATATTATTTTTGGCGCTTGACATAGCCCCTTGTGAAAATATTAACAACAACTTGATGATCAACTGAATTTGAATTAGAAAATTATAGTGTTTATTGTATTTAGATAAAGTTGTTACTGATCTGAATTCAAAACCTTAATGATAAACTTTAAGCCAATCAGGAGCCAAGTGATAAAGTGATTGTTGTGACATAAAGGGTCATTCAAATGTTCTTTGATGCATGTGCACTAATGAATATGATTGGCTGGTTGTTTTGCCAATGTACGCCATTGCTGCTGTGACAAGTTGTTGGTGGACTAGTGCCCAATCAGCCGCTGAGTTAACACTAGTCCACCAACAACTTGCCACAGCAGCAATGGCGTACATTGACAAAACAACCAGCCAATCATATTCATTAGTGCACATGCATCAAAGAATTATTGAATGACCCTTTATGTCACAACAATCACTTTATCACTTGGCTCCTGATTGGCTTAAAGTTTATCATTAAGGTTTTGAATTCAGATCAGTAACAACTTTATCTAAATACAATTAACACTATACTTTTCTAATTCAAATTCAGTTGATCACCAAGTCGTTGTTAATATTTTCACAAGGGGCTGGGTTTGGGTACTAAAAATAACTATGTTCTGGATCTAGATACACAACATAGTAAATATATGATTTTATAGAAAAAAGCTGAACATAAAGAATAAACCCAACTATAAACAAAGAGAATCTGAACAATTGAAATTCAAAATAATGATAATATAAATAGAAATGTTCAGCAACAGGAGGTTTACTGAGGCAGGGAAGAGTGACGGGTTTGACATCAGGGATGCGCTTCTGAGTGGGCTTGGTGGGTCTGGGATTGGGTGGGTGGGGCTTGCGGGTGAGGGGTGTTGGTGGCAGGGGTGGAGGCAGGAGGATTGTGCGTGATGGCCGCTATATACCGCTTGTTGTACTCCTCATCAGCCATTGGCTGGATGGGCTGGTAGGTGGCTGTGGCACGGGGTGGAAGGCGCTTGTCTTTCCATGATTGGTTGCCCATATTCACATGGAAAACCATTTGCGCAAACAAGTCAGCCACCATTTGGTGACCAAAGAGAGAATTGTGGTCAAGGACCCCAAGATAGAGTTTGTTGAAAGCCTGAAGGCAGCGTTCCTGCAGTGTATCTCCAATGTTAAAGAAGACAACATCACCCAGATGGACGTTGGCGTGGCCAGCTTGGTACACAGAGGCTTGGTGCCCGCGTCCCTGGATGGCCTCAAGGGCAGTGGAGCTACCCTCCATCTGGTGGCTCAAGAAAACCTGATGCAATTAATTTGAGCCATCCCAGGAGTCAAGCAATCCATCAAGGATGTGGCCGTATGAGTACCCATTGATGAAATCAGGGTTTGTCCAATAATAGACAAAACCCTTGGCCAACACAGCCAGAAATGCACCAATGAACTTCCTCTTTTTGACCTTCTTCCTTCTGTTCTTGGTGGCAGCTTTTCCCATCTCACCAAAATTGTCAAATGCAATTGATAACTTGTAGTAGAAGATGAAAATGACATCATCTGACAGACTTGTCAGGCATCAGACCAGGGTTGCCTCAATCTCAAGATCATACGGGGAATCCTCAGCGCCATCCCATTGGTTGCCGGCAAAATTTTTAAGAACCAGTACAGAAGCCACCTTCCCGTACATCCAGAGCTGCACCATGCGCTCAGACACCCAAATGTCATGGTGAGCAAGTTGCTTCTGGACCTGGGTCAAGGGAAGCTTGGGGTCCTGCTGGAGGAGGTCAAGCATGATTGGGTAGGCCTCATTTATCTGGGACTCTTGGGCCTTCTTGGCTGCCCCAATCTGATTCCCCCTGTTCATCATGCTGTTGAATTCCTGCATGACAGTAGCTCGGGTAAACTGCAATTGGTCAGCAATCTGGTCCCATGACAGACCCTGTAGATTCAGTGCCACAATTTCTTGGAGAATTTGGGCAGTGATAATTCTGCGTTTGGGGCGCTGGGCAGGGAGAGCTGAAGCCTGATTGGCTGATGGAGGGGCAGGTTGGGTGATGGCAGGAAGTTGTTCCAAATTGAGGTTGCCATCCTGATTGGTTGATTGGTGGGCAGCTTGTGCAGGGGTGGGTGTGGGAGCAGGGGCAGCACTAGACGCAAAGTGACTCTCAAACAAGTCAAAGCCATATGGTTTGGGGGACAGTAACATGTCAGCTTCCTTGTTACCTGCCTCAAAGGCTTGGGTGTAAACAGGTGCCTCCACGTCCTGAGCCTCACCTCCATTGAAGCTGGCTTGGCTGCTGTTGGCTTGTCTGCTGGTGCCGTTGAAAATCTTGCTGTTGAAAACCATTGTAATAAACCTAGGATAAAATCACTAAAAGTAGAAGTTTAAATTTTATGATTTATTTTTATTGTAATCTTGAGCCCATATTTAGAAGGTTCTCAAAACCATTCCATACAAATCTGGAGCCATAAAAATGGATAAAATGCCTCTGTTTCTAAATTGAATAGCTGTTGATTGGCTGTTAAACTGTTAATTTTCTATTTTAGGCTGCTCATACTGCACATCTTGTGTGAGTTCATTTTGTTTTGTGTTTGTGTAATCTCGCTTCTAGATTACTCAGATTTCATTTCATTTTGGTCCTTCTGTCGGTGTCTCATATGAATCCTGATAGTATTATAATATACTCTGGAATAGCATCCATCCATTTCACTTGTTGTGTCAGTTCATTTTGTTTGTGGGTTGAACTACACCACTTTATGTTTGATATAATTTTGTATAATGGGTGAGTGAAATTTTGTTTTTGGTTTGACATTTCATTTATTAACCAACAATATTTAAATTATTTGAATCCTGAATCTTGCGCGACTTGAATTTTGTTTAAATCTGAAATGATTTTTTTTTAAATCTGAGTTCATTTTGCTTGTTGCCATAGCTTTTTAAAAAAAACTACTGTACTGTATGGGGAAAGCTACATGGCCACAAGGGGGTGGCATGTTCAATGTAGGGTTTGAAGCTGAGGAATAACTTGTGGGGGGATCAGCAGGTCAAATTTGTAGCACTCCTAATTAGGAGAAAGTGCCCACAGTTTGGCATTGTCATCAGATTAGTTCATGTTGTTAGATATTTCAAGGGGCAACTCATAGAGCACCCCCTGTGTATTGTAAGATTCATTGGAAGACAAGTCTGGAAACTTGGTTGCAACATATTCTTAAAATAAACATATCTTATTCCTATTCTTGCCTTTCTATTTGGACTGTTGTCTTTCCAACCTAAATACTGAACTATTAATGGTTCAGTTGCAACAGTGGTAGCAGTGTGTAAGGAACTCATTTTCTTTCACAAATGGAAATGGACATTATGATTTAAATACCACCAAAAGTCAAAACCAATCAAAGAACAAAACCATATTTTTAAATGCAGATTCAGCAGCATTAAATATTAATATGAGTGTAATACCAAAAATGTGTTTGAATTTCAAAAAAAATGCATAAACAATATACAATTGATTTTAAAGACCAAACACAAAAACAAATTATAATATAAATTCCATATTAAAACCCAACTGAGCCAGATATTAGCCAGCAGCAACAACATTAATGATAATAAATCATTAATTAATGACTCTGAAACCCCCCATACAGATGAATTAGCATATCATCAGGATAATCAATGTACAATAATACCAAAAAAAAACCAGGGGTCCCAAAAATCCAATCAATTCAGGATAATCAACCAAGCCTTGGAACTATCTCACATCCAATAAATCCATCCATGCCAGCACATAGTAACCAACCTAACTGCATCCTGCCAGAGACCCAAAGCCTTACTTCTTTCTTTTTGCATGCTGCAGCTTGCTGAAATCTTGCAAGTAAATACTTTGTTGTGAATGCCACCATTCACCATGTTTCAATTTCGCCTTCAATGGGTTATTTTGAGGAAAAATCTCTCTCTAATGCTTTTGCCCTTTGAAATAACTCTGGCTCCAATTTGGGAAATACAATTGTTCAGTTTTCTGATTCTGTGCAACTCACTTGCCCCACTCATGCTTGTGGCAAGTGATCTTACTGTCCATGTACTGTTTTGTGGTAAAGCTACACATTATATAATCCAATTTACTTCTACCAATAAAATTTAAGTTTTATTCACATTTTTGTCTTTGTGTCTTTACGTACTTTGGCGCGTCTCTAGCCACACCTAGCAGATATTATTCAATCAGGGCCACAAGGTAATTGCATAGCCTTCCCTGCCATTCTAACCAAGACTTAGTACAAATCCAATACTAAGGTTAGGATTTTCTGTTGTGACTCTGTGCCGCGCCTCAGATCACAACAAAAATGGTGCTCACTACAGGGGCTGTAAGCCTCTTGGTTATTCCTTTTGCAACCACATTTTCAGGACCTTTTCCTCCACCTATACAAGAGCCAACTTTGCCTGAAATTATCAGTCCTCCTATTGAAGAAGACATCACCGACCCACCTATTTTCCCTACTGTACTGAATCTAGGGAATGGTCCCCGCCTAGTGGCCTACCATCTGGGTACCCCTGACTTGGAACAAGTCATGGCAGTAGCCCTTGGTTTAGCCAATGATGGAGCCATCCCTTGCCTTCAGCTTCAGTTCAGTTGAGCAGAATACTACAAATTGATTTTGGCTCCACAATTTCCACAGATCTCCTCTCAGAAGCTGGCTCTGCTGAACACATATTGCCATCCTTTGTACAAACCGCCTTACCCATTATCAAATGGTGTTAGAGCTCCATGTTCAGTAAATTTTGTTGTTGCAAGCTGCTGTCACCCATCACTGGGATCAGTTTGCGGCCTACAAGCAGTGGATCAACTCCCTGTTTTCCTTGGTATCAGACAATCAGCGCAACTCTTCACCTCCCAATCCCATTTGGTCAACTCCGTTGAGAAAATGTGCCAGTTCATCACCGAGTACATCAGGGAGTGTCTACATGAGTGTCAGGGATCCAGTCTCGGGCAGCCGGCCTGTTGTTTTCAGGGATAACTTGGGCTGGGTTTCTTGCAGGCAGGGCCCACCACAAAATAGGAGCTAACTTGAGAAGGTAAGACGCGGACTTCCCCACCCAAGACCAAGGGCCGACAGCCGGTATAATGGTGTCCACCACCCCTGTGAGGGTGATGTACACTATACCAAAAAGCTTGCTGGTGTGGTTGGTTGGTAAGTTAGGCAAAGACATGGGCATTGGTTTGGGTGTTACTGGCGGTTCCATATAGATATTGTAGGCCAGGAGATAGTTAAACTTTCCTCAAAACAGTTTGGGTGTAGAGAATATCCACAGGCCTTGGCGGTTGTATCTGACGGCGGATTGGATGCAGGCTAATGGATCTAGTTCAATGATTTTCTCTGGCGTGTAGTCCTTGTACTTGGGTTTTAAAGGATACTCGGTGAAATGGACAGGCCCAAAGGGGACACCAACTGGACAGAATACTGTGGGCGGTGGGGCAGGCGGACCAGAAGATCTTGAGCTGAACTGATAGACGGCAAATACAAAACACAGTAATAGCTGTATAAGCCAAAGTAACATAACCTTTATTTCAAAATGGCAATAAGTTTAGAGGGCGGGGTCCTTGGGTCTATATAGCACCCCACCTCCAAACTTAACATTTTTTATGTGAGTCATCAGGGCATTAGGAAAGGCAGGGCCAGGGGAATTGGGGAATTGGGTCTAGAGGCAGCAAAATGGTGCTTGGCCCGGGAGTTCTTTCATTGGTTGTGACTCCCAATTTAGCCACCTGATTATCTTGCTCTAGTGTTGTGGTCATGGGGCCAGGTTGCGGGCCAGTGCCTCTTCCTTGGGTCGGCTCTTGATTGGTTGCTGGTGAAGACTTCAACTCATGAAGCTAATAGTTGTTGCCTGGTTGCCTCCATTAGGTGTTGTGATTGGCATCCCACTTAGTGCAATAATCTCCTTGGCTTGATCTACTTTTCTGGGCAGGTTGTCTTCTTCAACATCAGCTTGCAGGGGCTCGATCCCAGAAAAATGCGGGTGGTCAGTCTTGCGGTCCTCTGGCCCAGCGGCCCAGGGAATCCAGGTTCCGGGTTTGATTCCTGCTCCTGGGCCTGAAGTTCCAGAGGGGAAAAATTGTCAATCCTGACAATGAGTTTCATTAGTTGGAACAGCCCTGGCGCACCCAAGTAGATTCCACTCTGAACACCTATCTCTCCAATTTTGAACAACTTGTGCAACTTGTGCAACAGATCAACAAGTTCACTGCTTAATCCTTTGACCAACTACAGCAAGTAGCAGCCCTTGCCTCTAAAGGCCTCCACAAACTTGGCAAGGAATTTGATCAAGAAAGGGCTTCTGTCGCTGCTACCATTGCCAAACTCCAGACCTAAGTAAATGAACTTTCTGCCTCCAAAGCAGATGCCCCGCCTTCTTCTCCATCTGATGAGCTATTAGATAGAGAACAGAGACTGTGGAATTCCATGTGAGAGTTGAGAGCGTTCACTTGCAGTCAATATTGCCCTACCAAAGCTCCTCAGCCAGATCCTCAAGTGCTTGCTCTGACAACTCAAGTTGCTGAATTGCAACAAGAGGTTGCTACCTTGTGTGAGGTGGTGGCATCTGCTGTTAGTTCAACCAGGGTTATTGATGAAGATAGCTGTTACCCTGGCTTTTCAGGAGCCCCCCACATTCACTGTGCTAGGGAGTTGATAGCTCTAGCTAATGAAGTGGACCACTTGAAATGAGATCATTCTGAGCTTGACAAAGACGTACAAGAACTGAGTGAAGTAATCAATTTGGTAAATGACAGGTTTGCGCCTTGCCTCTCAGTGGGTTCTTCTCTTACCTCCCGGCTGGCTGAACTTTTCACAGTAGTGACAGCTCAGGGCCAGTGCCTAGACATTACTGAGCAACAGACCACCTTGGTTAACAATTTGACCGCCCACACTTCTGAAACCTTGACTACTCTTGAAGAGAGTGTTTTTCAACTGTGGGCCAGACAGCCCCCCTTTGAATCTGAAGCAGAATTCTCCCTGCGTATAAATGTGCTCAACAGTAACAATTATGGTCCAACTACTGAGGCCCACTTCAAACCTACCTTTAAGCAAGTCTTTGACCCCAAGACTTTTACTATTGCGGCTTTCCTAACCATTTAAAAAACTGCTATGAGGAGGGCCTCTGATGAGGTTAAGAAGGAACACATTCTAACCTGCCTGCACCTGACCTGTCAAGAGGTAGTAGTGCCCAATTTGCCCACCATTGAGACATGGGAAGAGATGAAGCAGCTTCTGATCAACAAACTTGGTGGTGACCTTAGCTTGGAAGTAAAAAAGGACGCCTTTATGCACATTGCCTTCAAACTAAAGGAGACCCTAACTGAATTTGCAGATAGATTCTACATGGAAGGACAGCAACTGATCACAAGCTGCCAGTTGACCGCACATGAAGTGTACATGGCTTGTGCTCAAGCCCTCAAGGTCAACCAGCTTTTGTGCCTTCACTTCAAAGCCCATAAGGACATGCTTTCCTCTATGAAGAGCATAAAGACACTGCTGCAGGATATGTATCTTACCCATTATGGAGCAGTAGTGTAGGAGAATTGTGCCGCCTCTAATCCTGCTTTGTCTTCACGTGGCCCTTGTATCCTCACCATGAACTCACAGAATCCTCCTTGACGCCAAGGGTGCCATAACTTTGGGCAGATAGGTCATCATTCTCAAGTCTGTACCAACCCTTGGGTTGAAGGGGCTGATACCAAGGAACAGGCAGGAAAAGAACAGTCAACCTAGAGGAAGAGACACTCTTGGTTGACAATTCATCCCAGTCTTTTTCAATTCCCCCCTCCATTGTTGACTCTGAGTCTGCCAACACTGAGACTCCTCCCATGCTGCTGTTATTCCACAACATCTCTGATGACTCTGACATGGACAATTCAGATATGGACAATCCCAACGCCTATGGGTATTCAGTCCTTGCCATACCTGAAACTATTGCAGTCCCTTATAAACTATGTTCTGGTAAAACTATAACAACCACCAAGCCTCTGCTTGAAGCCAAGAAGGTTGTCTCTTGCCCTTACCTCACTCAAGTCAAGAGGTCTTCTGTGCTTGTCAAATCTTCTGAAGAAGCTTCTGAGGTTGCTGACGCTGTATTTAAGAATGTCTTGGTCTCACTTCCTCTCCAGACAGTCTATAAGGAATTTCCAGGCCTCAGATGCATGATTAAAAAGTGGGACAAAGAACTGGTAGAAGCCCAAGAAATTCTTGCAGTCCTCCCTCCCTTTGGTTGTACTGCCACACATGTGAAAATATCCATATAAAAGGTGAAAATCACGGCCGTCTTAGACACTGAATCTCCTGTTAATGTTGTCTCCTCAAAGCTTGTCAAGAAGCTCAAGATTGCCCCTGACCTTAACTATCACCAGTTATATGGAACAGATGGGCTATCCATGACTTGCGCCATAGGGGCATATTCTTCTCTCCCCATGCAGTTTGGAAAACTTATCTTAACCGCACCTGCTATTGTCCTGGAGAATGAGAGCTACAATCCTCTAGTTGGTACCCAGTTCCTTAGAGAGTATAATGAGATCATCAACTTAAAGGATGTCTACCTTTCTATCCTGGGGTATGAAGTCCCTCTGATCTTTGAGGAGCCAGTTAAAGTTACCGGGAAGCGCCTTAAGATGTGTCCTTTAGAATATCTCACAGGTGTTTTCACTCTGAAATACCAAACCCACTCTTCTGTCATGAATGACATTTCAATATTTGTATTGAAAACCTGGGAATTGAAACATGGGTATCAGGAAAAGCCTTATGTTGACCAGAGTAGACAGAAAACCGCCCAACTGCCAATTTGGTCAAACCCTGGACCACCAGAGATGTCTTGCTCCAACCAGGAGGAACAGAAACCTGCCAACCTGCCAAGTGTCAATACTGGAGGTTTGAAATCAACATTGGAGACCCTGGAATCAAACCCTGACCCTCCAAAGACTACTCAAGTCACACAAAGTGGACAGGAACCCGCCAACTTGTTGAATTGCAAACCTGATTTGACAAGTTACTCTGAGACCCGCCAGTCTCCCAAGGACAATTCCCCAAATGATCACCAGATTGATGCCAACCTCGCGCCACCAAAGATCCGGATCTACACAGAGGTTGTAGCTTGTCTTAAGGAGGTTAAAACAAAACCTACTATTAACTCTGCCAATGAACACCAGCAGCTTCCAGTCTTCCGTCTAGAATGAGTAGTACAATTGAACTACTCAGGTGATGTAGTGAACAGTGGCGGCGGAACGAAGCATTGTCACTTCTATTCACCAGAGCAGCCACAACCTGGATCTGCCGCCTTCAAGTCTCTAAGCCAAGATCCATGCCCCACCAGTACCTTGTCTGTGAACCTGAACCCTGCAAAAATTGAATAAGCAAAAACCCATGGTATAAAAGCCCCTGTCAGGGCCCAAGGGCTCCCAACTCTGATCCAGTTAAACTATAGTCTAAGAGAAGTCCTTTATTTATTATTCAGATCAAGAATGATCACAATGGGGAAAAGGGGAACTAGGTTCTTTTTATACCATTTACATTGGTCTTTTAGATTCTTCCAGATTTTTCCTGAAGGTCCTTGTCTCTCTATCTGGAGGGTCATGCTAAAAGTTTGAAACATCAGCTGACTAATTCTAGTCATATTCTTTTGGTCAGATTTGAACTTCGTGGTTTGCCTTAGTTGGTCATCTAAAAATACTTCGGATGGATTCTCCTCATCTGGGGCTTTCATTTGAGCGTAAGGACGTCCAAAACTGATCACTGTAAGCTGAGATATAGTTGGATTTGCCCGCTTACTAATTGTTGCTTGTCTTGATTTGAAATCCAATCTCGCGACCATTTCGGGACATGCTGACAGGGTTTTCAAACTCGGCTCTTTAAATTGCCATAACTTTTGATCTAGGGTACCTAGGGAGATCATCAAGGTAGCTTTCTGACGGCAAGAAGTAGCTTTATCAATCCAAACTTTTAAAACGCAATTTTCCAAAGCTACTATGTCATGGCAGGCCATGACAGCCCCGGCGGTATGGTGATGACCATATTGTCATTTTTGATAATAAAGTTTTATGAACCTTTGGTTCAAACAAATCTTACCTTATCTAGTCTTATTGATCTTTCATCTTAACTCTGGCCAAGTAGATCATCAGGCAACCGCCCCCTCTGGAGACCAACCTGTCAACCCCCAGGCACTATACCGTCCCCCAGGAGCCCCCTTTGGACCTGTGCATTTTACCAAATACCCGCCCAACCCTGCCTACGCGGAGTACAACTTGGAGACCATCCTCATTGCCAATCCCTTGGCAAGGACTAAAAAACTGAATACATAGGACGTGAAGAAAAGAGGATTGAGGTGCTGCCTTATTGTTCAAAGACAAGTACAATTATCTGCCTGCCTACTTTGTTTCCATGACTCTGCCCTTAACCCCGCGACCTGACTGCCCAATGAAGACCCTCACCGTGGTTGAGACTACATCCACCCAACTGTTTGGAGTACTCTAAATTACTTTGACGGAAATGATAGACACTATGATGCTCAATTCAGGGCCCTGGTCTTTGTTTGGGCAATCCATTTCCTATATTATCAAGTTAGCACCCATCTTATGGTGGGCATTACCCTCTGGCCCAGCCGTATTCCAACCCAAGCCAACCAATGCCTCTACCTATGCTTGGCTTCCTGATACCCAGGAGAACCCAAACACCGCCTTGCTCGTACTAAGAGCCAGAATCAACTGTGGTATGGGCTTCAGTCCCAGTATCCTAGTCTTTGGCACTCTCAATGGCCTGAGCAGAGTATATGGGTAGAAACTACAAAACACTGTTTCCAGAAAACCACCTCTTACAAATAATCTCTCACTAACTCACTGGCAAGCCAAAGTCTACAACCTTGAGCAAGAACAAATCAAGGAGGCAACCAGACACCTCAAGGCAAGATATGCTGTAAGTGATCCTGTCTATGTCCTCAATCCTACTTTGGCAAAACTTGAGCCCAACCACCTTAGGCCTTTCAAGGTGGCAGCTGTCTATGATAATCACACCTACCAACTTTAAGACACCCAAAAAAATACCAAAAGTCTCTATCATAATTGACTGCTCCCTTGTTGTGCCATCCATACCCAGAAAATCTTTGTGGGTAATTTTTCAGACCTTCCACAAGCTCTGATTCTGATATCTGACGACAAGCAGCGGGCAATGAAGTGTTGCAACTGAGGATATTCTCTTGTTCACCAATGTTTTTTACAATACACATGGAGCGCTTGAAGAGTTGCCCAATAATGCAACTAACAGTATGGGCCAATCTAAGTGCAATGTTAAGTTGCAGGCACTATCTCCTAATTAGGAGCACTATCAATTTGACACACTGATCCCTCCCTCAATTTATTCCCAGCCAACATGTTACATGGAACACATCATCATGCCACTTCTGACAACCTGTGGCTCCCAAATATAGTATATCAACTTTACTATCTTAAAATAAACTCATCTTATTTCTATTATTGTCCTTTCTATTTGGACTGTTGTCTTCCCTGATCTAAATACTGAACTATTATCTGTTCAGTGGCAACATTTGGCTGTATTTCCCCTCTGCCTCTTCTTGGAGATTTCTGTCTGTGAATTTCAACTTTACGATCATTGTTGATTTTCAATTCTCTGATGATCTGGTATTTTATTCCCCATCCCATGAGGTTTTAGGAATTTTGCAGATCTCCACCATGACACTCAGACATTTGGTATCCTGACACTTGCAGAAAATACTAGCCCACCCCCAGCTTTAAACATAGCCTTTTACCAGTCATATACTGGAATGCAAACTAGTGGGCTGCCATAAAAGAGTAAAGCTGAGGGTAGCACAGCTTTACTCTTTTGGCAGCCTGCCTGCTGCATCTTTCCTTTTATCGGCTAGAGTATAATATAAAGATTTTAAAGGCTACTGATTTAAAAAAACAAAAGTGGGTTCCAGCTAGAAAACCAAGACACATACCCAGGCATAATGCTGTGAAAGGGCAAAGCTGAGAATAGCACAGATTTTTTCTTTTGGTATCCTGGCTATCACTTCACACTTATCAGTTTGCCTTTTGGGGTCTTTTGCTGTTGCCAGTAGAGCTTCAAGTCCATTATGAGCTATGGGCCCCAGATCAATCCATTTATGGATCCCAGGTTTGATCCAGATCCCCCAGCGCTGGGCAATAGTGGGGGAGGCCTCAAAGGTGGGACAATCCTCCTTCCATGGTTGCCTACAACTTCTGGGGCGCTCCTAATGCTGGGGTGGGCCCTTACATACAGTGACCCATTTATATTATTTTTTTGGTATAGTATATTTTTAAAAACCATGTTGGTAGGATCTTTATAATAAGCTACATATTTATGGGGTTCTGATTAAAAAAGAAAGCATCTTAGTGGCAGCTTTCTTGCGATACAAAACTGGCTGCCAGCATCAGACGCTTTTATAAGTGGCTAATAACGCGCTATATCTCCCTGAGCAATTTTTGCCGGCCCGCTAAGAGAAGACATGTCGTTTTTTTGGGAGGGCTGCTTCAGGCCAGAGCGTCTTCGATAGAGCTGACGTCATAGCTCGATTCTAGGCTGAAGGAAGTACGGCTGCAGCGGAATCTGATTTGTCTGTCAAGTTTTACATATCCTGGGGATGGCGCTGAGGCATGGTATAGTTTGCGCTGGAGTGGTGAACAGGAAAGATTTTATTGGCTCTTACGGTGCAGATCTTTAAATCAATTTCATTTCTTATGAAAGATTGATCAGGTGGAACATGTTGAGGGTTCAGCTGAGCTGGGACGGATGATATATTGAGAGACTTCCTTTAATAATGGGCATATCAATATGGTGTGCCTTTTTAACCTGGGTTTCATGTCGCTATACTTCGTCACTTGGATTCACGCCACACCCATAAATACATCATGTGGTTGATCGCGGGAGATTCGAAGCTCGCTCGAATTAAGCTGAGGATAAACAGGATCTGTTTATTAGTGGTTCTTATTTAAGCTAAACTTGCAAGCAATAGGTGCTGTCGTTGCTTTAATATTGGCTGGTAGTCCCCTTAGTTAGATCTGGGGTCATGAACGTATGCTTAAACTTGATTTGCTACCTTTTGACTGAAAGTTCATACGATTGGTTCCTAGTTGGATGGTAATTAATTTCCCTTAATAATTGTTTACTCCCTTTAATAAGAAAGACACAAGAGTTGGTTTCGCTTTTGCTGCCTCATTTTAAAACCATTTAACTTATCCAGGGCGGGTGGCAGCCCTTGAGTTGAAGCTCGGCTTGAGGTAGATCCGGACCTACTGAAGCCTAGCTCGCCGAAACCGGCTGTTAGATTAACATTTATATTTTAATTTAATCAAGATCGGGGAGTAAATATCCGGCCGGGGTAAGGAAGAAACTCAAGCACTAATTGGTTGCACTACTTAAACCCTAAAGCAAATACGGTTCAAGCTTGGGTGAGTCTAGATTCATAATCAGAGCGAATATTGCGATTTGCATACTAACCGTCACGGGAGTTTGGGTTAAAGATCGGCAGATCATTTAAAATCCAAAAAGTACAAGGTCATTGGATGAAATGCCCAAGATGTACACGTCAACCAGCTCCATGAAAATAAACAGCCAAGGGCTTTATGGATTGGGCAGCATTCACGTGAATTGAGATTTTCATGAAGGGCTTGATTGAAATGAGGTATTTTAGAAGACACTCCAATCCGGATCTACATGCTAAAGACTGACATTGTCGGATTTAGTAGTTGAATCTGAGCCAATCAATTGATTGTAGCTAGGTTTATGAACCTATGTAGAACCAATGGAACGCGTTAAATCCAAAGGTGGATAACTCAATTTGTTTTATCAAGGATTGCTAAAATATGTAGGAATTGATATTCATCGTTCTGGATTTTCGGTTATTCTTTGTGGATCTATTTCCGTGGAATGGAAGTTGACCAATGTTCAGTTTTAAGGAAAACAAATCCCATACTTTAAAACTCCAGGTTGGAACGGATGGGAATAACCTTCCCCAATAAAACCCGCAATCAACTCACATCAAATGTTACTCTCCAGCCTTCTCCGCAATGTTCCAACTGGAAAAAAACTTGCTGCTTAGCCTTCATCCGTCAAAGCAAAATGCAGGCAGTTGAAGGAATATATCTCTAAATAAATAACCATTATTAAATTCTAAATTAGACCAGTGTAAATTAATTTTTTATTGATAATTATAAAAGAGAATTTATCGCAAAGCTGAGTATCCTTCAATTCCCTATCCAGCCTAGGGCTGCATCGCTCGGCTCCGGCCATCTTCCGGCTCTGGGCTGTTATCCTCGAAAAGCCGATTTTGTAATGTTTAAATATAACAAAATTGATTTTTGGCAGGGCGATCCAGAGCTGGAAGCTAGCTGGAACTGGACCGATACAGCTCTATCCTGGCACCATGATTAAGTATTCACACGTTTTATGGGCAGTTTAATTCGCATACCCTAGTGAGAATTGCCCAGGGTGCACGTTGTGAAATTAAATCTAAAAAATAATGTTTGGATTTTAATTGTGTTTCGGAATAATAGCTGTTTCGCATGGCTCAGACATGAACCTCTCTTCAGTCTGAACTGCCTTTATCGTTTTAAAACGGTTTATGCCGAGATGAAACCATCTGATTGGATGCATCCTCTTTCCCGAAAGCCGATTGGCCGATAAAACAAAGGCAAAAAGTAATTCCATGAAAACCCAACTTGGATTTGGCCTAGCTCAAATGGCTTAATGTTTGATTGGTTGGTTCCGCGCTCATCTGATTGGGCAAGCCAAATAACACGCTTCCTGACTGGCTTTCCAAAAAGCCCAAAGTTTAACCAGTCTACATAGCAAGAGCAACAAAACCCCAATCCAAGTCTTTATCCTTCAGATCAGACCTGGTCAGCTCGCCCAAGCCCTCAGAAAGTATTACTTACTGTAGCGATATCGACTGTCCGCCCTCCATCTCATGTCTACCAAACACATGGTATCTACTCCCACCCAGTACCCGTACTCTCCCCGTGCCAAGCCTAGAACCTGCGGAAAGCATGTCACCTACTATGAGGACACTGTTGATGAGTTTTTTAACCTCATGACCTCTGAAACCTATGTTGACCTCACTCAACTCCGTCGTCTGTCTCGGTATGGAATCCCCGGTGAAATGCGCTCGGTAAGGATTTAATTTCCTCGCCTTGCCTTCCTTTAAGAAGGTTTTGGCCCAAGGTGTTTATTTTTTATTTGAGTCACTTCTTATATTGACTCTTTTCCTGGCTTTCAGGATGCCTGGAAATTCCTACTTGGTGCTGAAAAAGCTGATCGAAGTAAGCTACTTGTGTTTAGATGATATTAATCCTTTATAGCTGATGACATGGAAAGAAACCAAGCAAAAGAGTCTGAATTCCTTAACGCCATTCAAACCACTTTTGATGAGCGCAGCAAAGTGCGCACTGAAATTAATAAGCTCCAAAGACATTATGCCAAGCCCCTGCCCATGGCTTCTTATGAGAATGTTATTGGTGCTTACCTCCACAACCATCCCGAGGCTGAATTCAGCACCAACTGGGTTCATTTAGCCACCCCTTTCTTACTTACAATGTCTAATCGAGTCGATGTGTACCACTGCTTCAAAAACCTTTTAGAAAAACTAGGTAATTAATATATTAATATCCCGTATTTATCAGGGTAGATAATGAAATGCTTGAGGTCAGTCTGAATGACCGCGTAATTTCCTTTCAATCGCTCTTCAGACGCACCATGCCTGATCTGTAATTCCAAGTTTTGTAGCGTAACTAATATATTAGTTATGAATATTTGGAGGAAGAGCAGGTTTGCTTTTATGAATGGGTCCCCTCCTGGATTGGGTTTTTGCTTTCCAAGGAGCTTGGGCTCGACTCTCTTCTTCTCTTATGGGACTTTTATTTCTCCGATGTGAATTTTATGGAAACCCATAGATTCTTTTGTTTAGGTAATCAGCTTCAAGTTTCCTTCTAACCTTTTAAGCCATCCTGAAACAGTACAAAGAGTACCTCGAGGATGCTGAACACTCCCAGATCCGTCGCTTCTTAGGAAGGTTACCACCCATGGACATATTTATGGTAAGCTTAGCTTTGTTCCTTCCACTAAATGGTATAGATCCGACAACTTGCTATTGACCTTCGCTATAAGGATAGAGAAGATCATCCTAGTGAATATGACGCTGATGTTGCTCCTGTCATTTAAACTTTTCCCGCTAATCTAAATCTGAACTATTCTCATCCTTTGAATTATTCACGTTCTTGTTTTGCATTGGGCTACCGAACTGGGCTTTGGAAACCGACTGGGCATAGCCCCATCGGAAAATAAAGTTCCCAGGCTTTCCTGATAGATCCAGTTTTTATAGAACTACCATCGTCATCTATACCCTCTACTGAGTTTACTTCATTATTGATCGACCCACTGGGTTTTGGTCTAAAGGTTCTATGCCGATCTCATTAAACTTGATCCCAAATAAAATCTCAAAAGTCATAAATCTGACATTTTCTAGTCCATCCCATGACAGCATCAGTCATAAAACTTATTTACATCTTGCCTCTTCACCCCCAACCATTAATCCTCTCAAATTCACTTTACAGCTCCAAATCTCAGCCTATTCGAAGTCCATACAATATCTTTAAAAAGCTCACCCACCCAAGCCCGAAAAATATCAACTAACAGTCATCAACAAAATATGCCTTTTGAAGAAAGCCAACCTAGCCCTACAAGTGCCTCGGCAAGGATATTGGTCAACTATAGTCACCTGGAGGTTTAGTGAATCCCTATCCATCCTGCCAATTGTCAGCATAGTCTTTGTCAAAGCTTTATAAAAACTCAAACCAACCAACTCCAGCCCCATCTGCAGAAACGTATTTACAACCCAGTTCATCCAAAAGTTATCTATGGGGAGATGGACAAAACAAACCAGAATCAATGGGACATATCATACTGCATACACATAAATCCATATCCAACGTGGTGTAGGGCTAGAAGCACCAGAGAGTAAGCTACATACATGTGGTGCTCCAGGGTAGGAAGCAAAGTGCGAACCAAGTTCTTGGAGAGCTTTTTCCAGAGAAGCTAGAGGGTTTACTAAGGTATTGGGCTGGGCAGCAGGAAACATCAGAGCACTCAATCGAGACTGGGGATCCAACTCTAACCATTAGAGCAGCAGGGGGTCTCCTGCTACCTTTAAAAAACATGCAACAAAAGAAAACAGTATTTGAGGGTCTGATATAGCAGTCTGTCATTCCAAGATTGAGATACAGGCCAAATAAGTGCAGATAGTAAGTTAGATAACAAAGGGATCCTTTATTGAGAAGAAGGATACAGGATTTATAAAAGTTAAATTCCTGCCCATGAACAAAACTCAAAGGAGAAGATCAATTGTCAGAACAAATTTACATCTTAAGTGATAAGATATCTAAAACACTAGGAAAAGCATGAGAGATTGTAAGGGGTGTTTCACCTCAATGAGTACAGAGGTGTGATACTCAGGGTATTGACAACAAGGAACAAAGCTCTTAAGTATCTTCTGATGATAGAGGCACTTCAGATATTAAGTTGTATTGGGCTGCTACACAGGAGACAAAACAGCACACTTTAGTCAGAATAAAGAGAATTAACCCTAAGTGTTAAGGCAGCAGGGAAATATTCTTATTACTTGTTAATAACACAAACAGAAAGTCTCAAAATGAGACTTTTTTATCTTTCTAGGGTTGTAAAGCTACCCCCTTAGCTTTGGACAGAACACTATTCCCCCGTCAAACAAAGATAACTTTTTAAAAGCCAGCCAAACCTCTCAATTCTTTGAAAAATTTAGAGCAAACAATGGATAAGATTTTTTAGCATATCTTACTGACCCCCTGCTCTCATTGCCCCTCCCTGTGACAAAACACTGGTTAATTTAGACTATTTACTGGCCTGGTGTTAATAGTTCTTGAAGGCTATGAGAGTTAACCAATCATGAGTCAACATATCAACACTCACAAATTCAAGTTTATCTGAGATTAATGGGCCACTGAACTATCTCTTAACCAACAACCAATCAGAAACCAAGTCAGAAATTGTTGATAAACCATCTAACATCCCTGTCTTGGAATCGCAAGAGTTCTTTCCCAGCCAATTAGATTTTCTTCTCTCATCATATGATCCCTCAAACTTCAGCCCAGTCCCTTAAAATTAGAAAAGGGGACTTCTGGTCCCTTGCTTGCTCATTTTACAATTTAATAAAGCTCTAAGGCTTCAGAAGTGACCTCTTGAAGTTGCTCACCTTGTTGAATTTTTTTAGAAACTTGATTCTCACGAGTGTTACAACTGAACCAATGAGGATTCAGTATTTGATTTGGGGAATACAACAGTCTAATATAAAGGACAGAAATAATAAGAATAAGATGTTGTTTATTATAGAATACTGTGCCTAATATACTATATGAGAAAAGCCACCAGGCCACAAGGGGATGGCATGTTTCATGTAAGGTTCGAAGCCAAGGAATAACTTGTGCGGGGATCAGCCGGTTGAATTGGTAGCGCTCCTAATTAAGAGAAAGTGCCCACAGTTTGACATTGCCATCAGATTGGTTCATGTTGTTAGACACGTCAAGGGGCAACTCATTGAGCGCCCCCTGTGTATCGTAAGATACATTGGCAGGCGAGTCTGAAAACTCGGTTGCAAAACTCCCCCTGCCCCCTGCTTATCTTCAGACACCAGGATCAGTCTGCGGAAAATCTGGGAAGATCCGCACGAGCAACCTTTGTGTGAAAATGGCACGGCAGGGGTGCAAGCAATTGTGGTGAGGCTTCTTGGTGCTTTCTTAGACTTCTTCAAGTTGGTAGGTGTGGTTGTCATAGACCTCAGCTATCTTGAAGGGTCCTAAGTGGTTGGGTTATAATTTGGCTGAATTAGGGTTGAGGGCATAGACAGAGTCACCTACAGCATATCTGGCCTCGAGGTGTTTTTTCCCTCTCTCAATTTGCTTGTGTTTAATATCTTGGGCTTTGGTGCGCCACTGGCTCAGGGAAGGAGTAGTCAACAAGTGGGGTTTCCCAGGAATTGTGCATCATAATTTCCCTTGTTCTACTCCCGCTAAGCTATTGTGCGTCCCAAAGGCCAGGGTGCTGGGGCTGAACCCAGTGCTCCTGTTGACCCTCGCTTGTAAGATGAGTAAGTTGGTGGGCAAGTGTTCAGTCCATGCAGTATAAGAGTGTTCCTGTGAGAGTTTGGCAATCAGTTAGACCAGTGAAACATTCAATTGCTCTACATGTCCATTGGCTTGCAAATGGTATGGAGTTGTGACTATTTGTTGAAGGGTATTCTTGGTGCAGTACACCTTCATGACATGCCCAACTAGTTCGGGACTGCCATCTGTGATGAGACGCTTTGGTCGCCCAAAGCGGGCCACAATTTTCTTGCCAATAAAGAGGGTGATGGTGGTGGCAATGTGGTTGGTTGTTGCCCAGGCCACTGGCCAACGAGTGAAGTAATTGATGGCAGTGATAATGTACTTCTTCCCAAGTCTGTCTTTGGGGAGAGGTCCAAAAATGTTGAGAACCCACTGCTCAATAGGGTTCCATGGCCTTGATGGGCAGGACAGACTTGGGGGGTGCAGGTTTAGACGTATTCTTTTTGCACAGCACACATGTTTGAGGAGATCCAAGATGTCTTGGCGCATACACGGCCACCAAACCTTACACTTCATGATTTTGAAGAGGTTACGTCCTCTAATATGAGCCAAGATGCAGTGGTAGTGTAGTATGGTGTCTCCTCGTTGTGTGGCGGGAATATAGGGCGTCTTTTCACCTGTCTCTGCCCGGTGGCAGACATTGCCAGAATTAGTGGTGAACTGACTTTTGTTGTCCTTTAGCTTGGAGATGGTTACTAAATTAAGGCCTTTGTAAAGGGTTGCCTCAGGACAGAGATAAAGCATGGGCCAATCTGAGTCCAAACCATTGTCCCTGGTGATGGACGCTACATAGAGCCTTGAGAGGGCGTCTGCTGTGACAAGCTCCTTCCCAGGCTTGTATCCAATGCACAACTGGTAGGGGGATAGACGCTTGACCCAGCCTGCTTGGTAGCGTGTCAAGTAGGACTTCATGTTGAAGTACTGGAGCAACTTGTGGTCCATCAGGACGCGGGGTGAAAAGGTGGCCCCTTCCAGGTAACAGCGCCACTTATCAACACAGTGCAAAATTGACGCTAACTCTTTGTCATGGATTGGATAACATTGCTCTGAGTCAGCGAGCTTCCTGGATTTGTATGCTACGGGAAGGAAGACACCCTTGTCAGTTTCTACCCTTAAAACACCCCCTATGGCCCTGTCAGAGGCATCAGTCTTGAGTTTGTATTGGTGGTTTTTATTGGGAAACTGTAATACAGTTGCAGTTGTAAGCCTCTGATTCAACATCTCAAAGGCTTGTACTCTGGCAGGAGTCCAATGGAAGCACTGTTTAGTGTTCAGGAGCTTGGTGAGAGGTACAATAAGTTCCCTGCAATTGGAAATAAACTTTTGTACATAGGTAGCCATGCCTAAGAATTTACACACCTGGCCCATATTGATGGGGAGTGGCATGCTTGTGATTGCCTTGATTTTGGTGGGGTCAGGCTTTATTTCTTGGGCAGAGATGGTGTTCCCAAGGAACAAGAGCTCTGACTTGAGGAATTCACGTTTGGAGGGCTTAGCCTTCAACTGGTTTTTCTGGAGGGTGTCAAGGACAGCATAGAGGTGTTGGAGGTGTGAGGTTTGATCTTGACTGAAGACAATAATGTTGTCAAGGTAAAAAATAACACACTTCTCAATCAATTCCTCAAATGCTTTGTTCATCAACATGGCAAAGATAGAAGGAGTGTTGGTCATTCCAAAGTTCATGACCCGGCACTCAAATGACCCGTAGCGTGTACAGAAGGCAGTTTTTGCCTCATCCTCTGGTGCAATGCGGACCTGGTTGTACCCCGCAGTGAGGTCAATCTTGCTAAAGACCTTTGCACCCGCAAGTGTGTCAAACAGGTTGTCAATCAAAGGCAGGGGGTATTTATTTTTAACAGTCACCTCATTTAAGGAGCAGTAGTCTGTGACCAAGCAAAGAGACCTGTCCTTCTTGACCACAAAGAAGACAGCAGCCCCATATGGCAAGAGCAAGGGGGTAGATGAAGCCCTTATTAAGTGCGTCTACAAGGTGCTGGTGAAGGATCTCATATTCTTTTGGTGTTAAGCAATAGAGAGGACGTGCTTTGGAAAGCAACCCTTGTAGTTGTACAGCATGCTGGATCTCTTAGGGAGGGGGTAGTTGATCTAGTGCTTCACTGAAAACATCCTTATACTCTTCAAGGAGCGTGACAAGTGCTGGTGGAGACAGAGTGGTCAAGGGGAGGGCCACAGGTGGTTCTGCGCGGATAACTTTGACTGAGAATTAATTGAAGTCTAGTTTCTCCCCCTTGAAATCATATGAGCCCGTTTCTGTTATTCTGACAAACACAGTATCATGAAGCAACTTGTTCATTTTGACAGGATATATCTGAAAACCCACCCCATTTCTATTGAGGGTAATTACAGAAGTGTCCCAGTCAATGTAGGGACAGTTGTGCTGAAGCCAGTCAAGGCCAGCAATGACATTGTGGCTGATTGCTGCCATGATTGGTCCCACAAGCTTAACCTGGATGTTCCCCATTCTCACAGAGAAGGGTACTGTCTCATGGATAATTGCTACTCTATGGGAGTCAGCCACTTGTACTGCCTTGAACCTGCTTGGTACTTGGTCTAGTTGCTGAGCGTCAGAAAACACCTGGTCAACCACAGTGTGATCAGCCCCAGTATCTACCAATAATTTGTGGGTGTTCCCACAGAAACAGAAGGGATAGGCCAAGCGAGTTACTTTATTTGAAGAGTGGCTTGCTTGGAGTATGGGGTTGTTGCTGTGGACCTGGAATATGTTGAGAGCTTCAACTTCATGCACATTATAATCACAGGGGTTCTTTGCAAGGAGGGATTGAGAGTGAGGGTCAAGTGGGGTTGTAGAACCTCTTGTAGCTACAACCCCCAGGCTTTTCCCTGGTCCTCAATTTGTGCTAACTGGATTTCCTCTTCACAGAGACGCGTAACCCAATTTTTATGTTGGCGGGGCTGGCAGCAGCCTACTTGATTATGGGCACTGCCAGGTGCGGCACAAGGTTGGGGTGGTGCATCATTGGATCTGCAGAAACCCATTGAAGCCTGGTTATTGTCCTTCACAATTGCCTTGTAGCAGTTGCTGATGGAGGTGCAGCAACCTACGGGAACCCACTTGCAGATATGGGGTTTAAGCCCATTAACTATCAAGGTAAGCAGCATGGCATTCCCATCAGTCACAACTTCTGGGGTGGCTACAAGATATTCAGGATCAGACTCAGTCTGTTTAATGGTCAGAAGGGGAGTTCCCACTACAATGGGTGAAAATTTTTCACTGTAGTGGGACTTTGCGGCATCCCTGAACAACACCCAGGTAATCTCTATTTCTTGGCTGGCCCAGTTGGTGAACCAGACTGCAGCAGGTTCTTTAAGGCGGCCTAAAGCATTGGAAACCCACATGGGCTCAGGTACTTGACATATACAGAGGCGGGGTTTGATAGAGTAGAGCTAACTGCCAATTTCAGCTCCTTTGACACCTCCCGCAGAGGATTCAAGCTGGAGATTGAGCATGCACTGAGAAAGGTTCAACTGGGGCAGGGTGACACTTTCATTGTGCTGCCCAAGGCAGAGTTGATTATACACGCTTGTAAGTACCAGTTTATATTGATAGATGATGTACCCGCTGGGGATGCCCCCCTTGGGGATTGGCAGGAAGGTTTCTTGATGTGGAGTAGCCATAAAGCCTGTACTCTGTCCTTTCTTGGGGGAATTTTTCTTTTAGGTAGGTTGTAAACCTACCGCTGATACCACTGTTGCAACTGAACCAATGAGGATTCAGTATTTGATTTGGGGAAGACAACAGTCCAATAGAAAGAACAGAAATAATAAGAATAAGATGTTGTTTATTATAGAATATTGTGATTAATATACTATATGGGAAAAGCCACTGGGCATCAAGGGGGTGGTATGGTGCCATGTTCCATGTAAGGTTCAAAGCCAAGGAATAACTTGTGCGAGGATCAGAAGGTCAAATTGGTAGTGCTCCTAATTAGGAGAAAGTGCCCACAGTTTGACATTGCCATCAGATTGGTTCATGTCTGTCGTAAAATATGCAGCCTGGGTGCTGATTTCTACAAATAGTTAGTCTAATACTTCTTTATCTTAATACTATACCTGTTGTGGTATAGTGACAGCCTGGGTAAGGACAGAAGAATATAAGATAATAAGACAAAACTGGTGTTTATTATGATAGTATTGCACTTATATAATGTGAGGCAGGGGAATAGCCACCAGGGGAAGGGAGGCACAGACAGAAGGACTTCAATAATGGAGGAGAGTGGATTGGCACAGCAGAAAGTCCCACGCGAGAGAACAACCAGTTTCATGCGGCTTTCCTTAAGGAGGCAAATATAAATAACTTTGTTGTTCTATTATTAACCTTGGAAGTAAATCATGTGCCTTATGCTCATTCAAAAGGCACTTTTAACACCCGTTTTAGAGGCGTTTTAAACTTCTTTATCTTTAGTAAAATCAGGACGCAATAAAGCAATTGCGCGACCGTTCTGTCGCTTGATTCCTAGATGGACAACTTAATGTCTAATCCATTCAATCTGTGACAATGTTGTTAGACACGTCAAGAGGCGACTCATTGAGCACCCCCTGTGTATTGTAAGATACTTTAGCAGGAAAGCCTGAAACCCAGTTACAACACAAGTGACAAATTACTGCTATCACTTAGCAAGAAAACCCCCTAACTACAAGATTTGAACCCCAGGACCCTGCGGGCTGCCAGCCCACATTTCTTGGGCTTGAATCAGAAATATATTAGACTTTGGAGAAACCTCTGAAACCCACTAGTGTAGAGCCTTCTATGATCAAACCCTTCCCCCTAGGGGATCCTCTTAGCCTAGCCAATAGGTGCTCTAACCCAAGCAATATCCCCATAATAACTTGGGCCACCACCAATGGAGTACTGCAGAAATTTCCCCAAGAACAAGGGCCGCCAAATGATGACAAATCCCATGCCTCAAAGAAGGAAACCAGGATTCCCTGTACCAGCCCAGACAATGATGAATTGCCTACATTAGATACCACTGAGAATTTCCAAACCCTGGTAAATACTACCCCCAGCCCACAAGAATTTGCAAAATTTTTCACAGTTTTGATGAGCATACTTATACCCAGGAGATGACAGAAAAATGCACATCATCATTCTTACAATAAAGTGTGATGAACCTTTGGTTCACACAGGTCTTACCCTATATTCTTTTAGCAATTTATCATTTTCAATTCAATCTTCCTGGGTCTGTCCCTGCTTCCCACCAAGTCCAAGAGAACGCGGACCAACCACCCAAGTTATACTGTCCCCCAGGAGCACCCTATGGCCCAGTACATTTTACATAGTATCCTTCAAACCCAGATTATTTGGAGTTTACATTAGAAGATATCCTAATTTAAAATCCAGGGGCCCATACCAGAGAAACAGAGCTTATTGGTTTTAAAGAAACTTGGATCACTAAACAACTTTTTCTATTTTGCGACAAGTATAACTACCTGCCCACGTACTTGGTACAAATGACCCCTCTCTTGACCCCGCGGCCCAACCGCCCACAAGAATCTGTTGCTACTATGAGTCCATCTCCACCCAGATATTTGGAGTCATGTACATCATCCTAAATGGTTTAATTAATTCTATGGTGCCCACCTCCGGGCCCTGGGCCATTCTTGGGAAATCACTATCTTACATTGTAAAGTTAGCTCTCATCCTGTGGCAGGCCCTTTCTTCTGGGCCTGCGGGCTGTCCACCTGCAAGTTCTCAGCAACCTATCACAGGATGGATCTCTGACACATACCTTGTTATCTATCTGAAGTTGTTCTGATTTAAGTGAAGTGCTTTTGCATTAAGCACACTTTTCCTGCTGACCTTGGTTTTCTCTGGCTTGTTTGAGAGCTGGACTATTGATATAGTGTATTTTTCATGGAAGAGATAGGGAACCTTCATAATTCAAGCCTCCAAAATATAAAATCCTTCATGTCAATACTTTTTAAAACATTTTATTTTGAATTTTTTTTTGGCTTAAATAACTGTTATTGATGTTAAAAGCTAGATTAAATTTACATTTCAAAGCTTAAAGTAAAGATTTAAAATATAACTCTGAAATAATTTTTAGTATTGCCAACTGTCAAGATTTTGTGGTCTTGAGGAAAGATCTTTATTATTAATTATAGTAGGGATGCTGATATAGATTGTATGAGGACAATCTTTGCTAACAATTGGGTCTAGGCGTGGCTATGGCCTGGCGGTGTCCTAAGTCCATAGGAGAAATATACTGATCTGCAAATAGATGGTGGCAGTCTATTTGGATTCTTCTGACTACTAGGCATTGGCTAGTAGTGATACAAGAATAGAGATATTCAATCTCTATCTTCAAGGGTGATAATTATGCTTGATCTCTAGTCAGGAGAGCACCTTATATAGGGTGGATAAGCCCTCTTACCAGATTGTAATCCGACACTTCCAACTCTTACTAGTCAGTCTATCTGTTCCCCAGACTGCTAGTTTCAGCCCCCAGAGTTAGGCAGCCATGCCGGTCTGGCATGGGACTTCAATAGATTACTGTCCTCAGCTTATTGTGATGGCGTCTTGGCAGTATCCTGTTTGTAATCATGCATATGCAAGTTTGGTTCCCTGTCACAAGTGACAAACTATTATCAGCTATGATTATCAAAAAGCCCCAACTATGAAACTCAAACCCCAGCATCTCGCGGGCCGCCAGCCCGCAGGGCCAGCCGCCTGGCCGCCTGCAGTTTTTTGGGCTCAAATCAGAACAGGATTTGACTTTGGAAAATCCTTTTAAGCTTGATGAACCAAATGTACCTACACCAATACTCTCCACACTGGGGGTTCCTTATAAGACAGCCAATCAGCGAGCAGGCCCAGCCACTGATTCCAAAATAACTTGGGCCCGCACAGAAGGGGAAACAGAGAATTTTCCCATAGAACGCAGGCCACCCAGAGGCAACCAATCCCACAACCTGACTAGGGAATTTGAGCTTCCTCAGTTCAAACCAGCCAATGAAATAACCCCGCAATTGATGCCACCAAAGACTGGGAAGACCTGGTAATCAGGAAAACCCGGGCTGACAGAATTTGTGAAAGTTTTACTATGACAGATGGGCATACTTATACCCTGGGTCGCCAGGAAGATGCCCATTGCCATCCTTGCAATAAAGTGACATGAACCTTTGGTTCAACCAGATCATACCATACTTGCTATTAGTTTTACTTCATCTACAGTCTACTCCTCGCGGCTCTGCTCCCCGTGCTCACCTACCCCAAGAAACCACGGACCAGCCGCCCAAACTTTACTGTCCACCAGGAGCTCCCTTTGGCCCAGTACATTTTACCAAGTACCCACCCAACCCGGTGTATTAGGAGTTTACTCTGGAGGAGATCCTAATCCACAACCCTGAAGCTAGAACTAGAGAGACAGAAGTTCTTTACAGAGAAGGCACCAAAATTATCCAGCCCCCTCTGTTATTCCAAGACAAGTATAATTTCCTACCCACATATTTGGTTCCAATGACGCCGCCCCACACCCCACACCCCGCAGCCCAACTGCCTGCAAGAATCCATTGCCACTGATGAATCCACTTCCACCCAAGTATTTGGGGTGATGTATATCACCCTCACTGGATTGATTGATTCCATGGCGCCTACGAGCGGACCTTGGGCAGTCCTTGGAAAATTGTTATCTTATATTGTAAAGTTAGCCCCAATCTTGTGGTGGGCTCTCCCTGCTGGGCCTGCGGGCAGACAGCCCGCAAGTTCTCAGGAACCCCCCACGGGTTGGATCCCTGAAATTCCCTGTCAATTGGGTTTTTGCATTATGCAGTATTCTTATGAATGACCTTCTATATTAATTATAGGTTTCAATGCATCTTCAGGTGCAAATGATTGGCAGTAGCATATCTTGTTTTATTATCTGGGAACCCACAGTCTTATTAGTTGAGGAGAGTTCTGTGATTATAGTCAGTAATCATCAAGCCTGATTAATTAGGTTTGATTCAATGAGAAGACCATTATTAGATCAGGGTCAATCTTTGGAGTAATAATAAGAGTACTGATTACCCAAGGCCAGGAACAAGATCAGCTGATACTTCTTTAAGCTTGCCAGGTCTATGGCAATTGGCTGTCTTAACCAATCAATCAGGGGAATGATGGTCAAGTCTACCATGTTATTCCAAAGTCCTGACACCAACATAAATGATGCTGAATTCTGAAGGTTGCTGGGGATAGATTATCTTCATTTGATGGTGTTGATTGTAGGCTTGTGCCTATAAACCAATTTATAGAAACTTTTTCTTGGGGTTTGATTTACTTATATATGGATTGTCATTAATTTTGTAGAGAGCATGGTGCTTCAGAGTATGGGTTTAGCTACATACAATGTGCTTAGAGCTTTATTATAAAACTGTTAAGTCTTTTTAAACTTTTTTTCCTGAAAATGATATGAGCTTTTAATGATGTGATAAATAATATTATTTGTGAAATAGGCTTTGAGATAATTACCAGTAGCTTTTTTGTCATTATTAGTGAGGATAATAAGTCTTAGTAAATTTGAAATTAATTCTATACTAATAAATCTTCTTATATTATTGAACTTTTCAAATGACTTGTTCTATTAGACATTTAATAGTGTAGTCATTTTCTGTGATAACATAGCATTTCTATTTTTTGTCCCTGGTATCAAGCATACAATATTTAATGCTCAAACCTTGGACTGTTCAGCAATTAATATAGTTAACATTGATTTTCAAAGAGCTTAAAACATTTTTGCAACATGATTTATTTGCATTGGATCAGTTCAGTTTATTGCATAACTTAATCTGTTACCCAAAATAAGCCTCCAGAAATCTTGGCACTCCCTGTGATGCAATCTAAGTCAATTGGGCTATTTTACTCATGAAACCCAAATAACTTAAGCTCAATCATGTAATCATGCATAAGTCACTATTATTATCAAGCACTGCAATATGTGTGAATGTGCTAGGAATTCATTGCTTGATTTTTTTCAGGGCCCAGAATGCCCAAGACAACCAGATAGCATGCCTGGCCACAGAACAACAACCTGCATGGAAATAATTACCAATTGCCTTTTCAGAGAAAAAACCTCTTTTTGACCACAAATAGCCAGAGGTTTGTAAGGCTCACATGCTGAAAAACCCTGAGATCAACATTAAATATAAAATTGGATCTCTCTTATATCAGGAAATAGTAAATTGTAAAAGAAATTGCTCAACCAATTAATTGGACAGTCAATTTCTTGTGGGTTCTATTAATAGCTGTGGCATCTTGGCAGGCTTCAGCCAAACCCATCATTATGAAGAAGCAGCCAATGTGAACCCATCCCTAGTACCCAATATGCAGGTTTCTAAACAAATCATTAATGTCACTGAAGATAATGTCATCAGAACTCTGGTGGCACTAAAGACTAAGTTATTCTCAGTAAGTATAACTAGTGAGGAAGGAAAGCCTTCTTTACTGTTGACATAATCTTAATAAACGTCTTTTAATCCCAGGACTCAATATTTAATTGCAGGAATTATTTATTTTTTACCAATATAAATATTCTGATTGCATTCTTATAAGAATCAACAACACAATATTCTCATGCCTTCCCCTACCTGTCTGGTTCTTCTCTCATTCCTTTGGTTACGCCAGCTTGCGCCCTTGACTTGGAGTTCTACTATCCTCACCACCTGGATCTTCCTCCTGGCCATTATAGAGGCCAGATTTCAACAATTATGAAGGAGATACCAGCCACTCCTCCCCTGCCAGATGCCCTTCCTTCTTATGATTTCACCAAGCCAGTTTTATCTATATTAAAGTGTTGGTACTAGCCAATCAGGTTGTGCCCCACACTGGAAGTTGAAGTCCCCTGGCTAATGCACTAAACTATCTCATCAGGATTGTCACTATTGTGTACATGGCCTTTCAGGCCCAGCCTGCCTCTCCTGTGGGAGTCCAGCCAGACACTGGTATAGGCTGTGACGCTCATACTAAGAACTGAATTGACTTCTACAAACTTTGTGAGAGAGAGGCTAAACTAACTAAGTTTGGCTCCCGTCCTTAAAAAACCACCAGGGCACTATCCAGTGGGCAACTGGAATAGCTGCTTGAAAAGGGGACCACAGGGAAGATGATGGACTGACCTACAGGTAGAAATAGTTCAGGTTCATCAAGATCATCCCAGACAACAACCAAGGGGCACAGCTATGAGAGCAAGATCTTTCTGGGAAAACTCTGCTTCCTGAGGGGGCTCATGGGGCTGGGGAGGTGCAAATAAACTCACACTGTCAGGGAAGGAAAATACTGGAGCAGGGGAAGCCATTGAGAGAAAATTCTCAGAGGTCAAGGCTTGTACCAAGTCAGTGTAAGGAATTCCATTCCTTTTACACAAAATACTTTTTTAATTGTATCTGGCACAAAAGATTTAAAAGACAATCTCTTCATAAATACATAACCTGAAATTTTAGCCTTGGAAACAGTTAAAAACAAGCTGTGAAATCCGCATTTGAAATTTAAAAATGAATGCTCTTTACTTATACGCTCAAAACCAAAAGCCAAATGCAAAAAAAGTTTCAAAAACCCTTTGAACTTAATAAATCCTATTATGAAATCAATAATCTTGGGCTTGGACAACAACAAGGACAACAACAACAACAACAAGGATGATCATAAGTGTTCTAATATAAAATCTAAAATAAGCAAAAACACCCCAGTGCGTAGAACCATCAATCAAAGTCCCCAAACATTCTCTAATGCCTCTACTGCAACTCCTGCCGCCCTAAACTACCAACCAGAAGTCAAAGATCACCCAAGACAAGGAAATAACTCTCATACCAATAAGAAAGCCTTCCAAACACATAATCACCAGCCCAAATGCACCCTGCAAGCACCAGCAAACCTTACTTCTTCCTGCCTTGCAGGCTGAAGCTTGCTGCAGTCCTGAAATACAATACTTCACAATCAATTCTTGCAGCAGCCTCTGGTAACTACTATGACTATCCCCACGTTTCACTCAGTCTTTAAACTGATCTCCCCCTCCTGAGCAAATTTCTCCAACAATTATTATTCCTATCTTAGTCAATAAATCTATATTTTCAAACTCCTAAAACTTTGATTGGTAGATAAATAAGGCTCTCTGTCAACAACATGAAGCTCATCTTTATTGTTTGGGCTTTTTTGTGTTAATTAGTTAAGGGCAAGCTAATGTGAACTTCAAAACTCCTGAAACTACTCCCACAGATAAATCAGAAGACTCCATTTGGTATTGTTTTGGTCCACATTGTTGCCATGCCCCCTGTTTTGAATGCCACTATTCACCATGTTTCAATTTTGCCTTCAATGGGTTATTTGAGGACAAATATCTCTATTTTGCTTTTGCCCTTTGAAATAACTCTGGCTCTGAATTGGGAAATTCAATTGTTCAGTTTCCTGATTCTGCGCAACTTGCTTGCCCCACTCATGCTTGTGGCAAGTGATCCTACCGTCCTGGTATTGTTTTGTGGTATTGCAACCCACTATATAATCCATTTCCTATTTTTCAATAAAATTTAAGTTCTATTCAAATTTTTGTCTTTGTGTCTTCATGTACTTTGGCGCCTCTCTAACCATGTCTAGCAGATATTATTTAATCAGGGCCACAAGGTAATCACATAGCCTTCCCTGCCATTCTAACCAAGACTTAGTACAAATCCAATCCTAAGGTTAGGATTTCCCGTTGTGACTCTGTGCCATACCTCAGATCACAACAAAAATGGTGCTCACTACAGGGGCTGTAAGCCCCTTGGTTATCCCTTTTGCAACCACATTTTCAAGACCTTTGCCTCCTCCCATACAAGAGCCAACTTTGCCTGAAATTACCAGTCCTCCTATTGAAGAAGACATTGCCAACCTGCCTATTCTCTCTACTGTACTAAACTTCAGGAATGGTCCCCGCCTAGTGGCCTACCCTCTGGGTACCCCTGACTTGGAACAAGTCATGGCAGTAGCCCTTGGTTTAGCCAATGATGGAGCCATCCCTTGCCTTCAGCTTTAGTTCAGTTGAGCAGAATACTACAAATTGATTGTGGCTCCACAATTTCCACAGATCTCCTCTCAGAAGCTGGCTCTGCTGAACACATATTGTCATCCTTTGTACAAACCGCCTTACCCATTATCAAATGGTGTTAGAGCTCCATGTTCAGTAAATTTTGTTGTTGCAAGCTGCTGTCACCCATCACTGGGATCAGTTTGCGGCCTACAAGCAGTGGATCAACTCCCTGTTTTCCTTGGTATCAGACAATCAGCGCAACTCTTCACCTCCCAATCCCATTTGGTCAACTCCGTTGAGAAAATGTGCCAGTTCATCACTGAGTACATCAGGGAGTGTCTACATGAGTGTCAGGGATCCAGTCTCGGGCAGCTGGCCCGTTGTTTTCAGGGATAACTTGGGCCGGGTTTCTTGCGGGCAGGGCACACCACAAAATAGGAGCTAACTTGAGAAGGTAAGACGCGGACTTCCCCACCCAAGACCAAGGGCTGGCGGCCGGTATAATGGTGTCCACCACCCCTGTGAGGGTGATGTACACTATACCAAAAAGCTTGCTGGTGTGGTCTGTTGGTAAGTCAGGCAAAGACACGGGCATTGGTTTGGGTGTTACTGGCGGTTCCATATAGATATTGTAGGCCGGGAGATAGTTAAACTTTCCTCAAAACAGTTTGGGTGTAGAGAATATCCACAGGCCTTGGCGGTTGTATCTGACAGCGGATTGGATGCAGGCTAATGGATCTAGTTCAATGATTTTCTCTGGCGTGTAGTCCTTGTACTTGGGTTTTAAAGGATACTCGGTGAAATGGACAGGCCCAAAGGGGACACCAACTGGACAGAATACTGTGGGCGGTGGGGCAGGCGGACCAGAAGATCTTGAGCTGAACTGATAGACGGCAAATACAAAACACAGTAATAGCTGTATAAGCCAAAGTAACATAACCTTTATTTCAAAATGGCAATAAGTTTAGAGGGCGGGGTCCTTGGGTCTATATAGCACCCCATCTCCAAACTTAACATTTTTTGTGTGAGTCATCAGGGCATTAGGAAAGGCAGGGCCAGGGGAATTGGGGAATTGGGTCTAGAGGCAGCAAAATGGTGCTTGGCCCGGGAGTTCTTTCATTGGTTGTGACTCCCAATTTAGCCACCTGATTATCTTGCTCTAGTGTTGTGATCATGGGGCCAGGTTGCGGGCCGGTGCCTCTTCCTTGGGTCGTCTCTTGATTGGTTGCTGGTGAAGACTTCAAACTCATGAAGCTAATAGTTGCTGCCTGGTTGCCTCCATTAGGTGTTGTGATTGGCATTCCACTTAGTGCAATAATCTCCTTGGCTTGATCTACTTTTCTGGGTGGGTTGTCTTCTTCAACATCAGCTTGCAGGGGCTTGATCCCAGAAAAATGCAGGCGGTCAGTCATGCGGTCCTCTGGCCCAGCGGCCCAGGGAATCCAGGTTCCGGGTTTGATTCCTGCTCCTGGGCCTGAAGTTCCAGAGGGGAAAAATTGTCAATCCTGATAATGAGTTTCATTAGTTGGAACAGCCCTGGCGCACCCAAGTAGATTCCACTCTGAACACCTATCTCTCCAATTTTGAACAACTTGTGCAACTTGTGCAACAGATCAACAAGTTCACTGCTTAATTCTTTGACCAACTACAGCAAGTAGCAGCCCTTGCCTCTAAAGGCCTCCACAAACTTGGCAAGGAATTTGATCAAGAAAGGGCTTCTGTCGCTGCTACCATTGCCAAACTCCAGACCTAAGTAAATGAACTTTCTGCCTCCAAAGCAGATGCCCCGCCTTCTTCTCCATCTTATGAGCTATTAGATAGAGAACAGAGACTGTGGAATTCCATGTGAGAGTTGAGAGCGTTCACTTGCAGTCAATATTGTCCTACCAAAGCTCCTCAGCCAGATCCTCAAGTGCTTGCTCTGACAACTCAAGTTGCTGAATTGAAACAAGAGGTTGCTACCTTGTGTGAGGTGGTGGCATCTGCTGTTAGTTCAACCAGGGTTATTGATGAAGATAGCTGTTACCCTGGCTTTTCAGGAGCCCCCCAAATTCACTGTGCTAGGGAGTTGATAGCTCTAGCTAATGAAGTGGACCACTTGAAATGAGATCATTCTGAGCTTGACAAAGACGTACAAGAACTGAGTGAAGTAATCAATTTGGTAAATGACAGGTTTGCGCCTTGCCTCTCAGTGGGTTCTTCTCTTACCTCCCGGCTGGCTGAACTTTTCACAGTAGTGACAGCTCAGGGCCAGTGCCTAGACATTACTGAGCAACAGACCACCTTGGTTAACAATTTGACCGCCCACACTTCTGAAACCTTGACTACTCTTGAAAGAGTGTTTTTCAACTGTGGGCCAGACAGCCCCCTTTGAATCTGAAGCAGAATTCTCCCTGCGTATAAATGTGCTCAACAGTAACAATTATGGTCCAACTACTGAGGCCCACTTCAAACCTACCTTTAAGCAAGTCTTTGACCCCAAGACTTTTACTATTGCGGCTTTCCTAACCATTTAAAAAACTGCTATGAGGAGGGCCTCTGATGAGGTTAAGAAGGAACACATTCTAACCTGCCTGCACCTGACCTGTCAAGAGGTAGTAGTGCCCAATTTGCCCACCATTGAGACATGGGAAGAGATGAAGCAGCTTCTGATCAACAAACTTGGTGGTGACCTTAGCTTGGAAGTAAAAAAGGACGCCTTTATGCACATTGCCTTCAAACTAAAGGAGACCCTAACTGAATTTGCAGATAGATTCTACATGGAAGGACAGCAACTGATCACAAGCTGCCAGTTGACCGCACATGAAGTGTACATGGCTTGTGCTCAAGCCCTCAAGGTCAACCAGCTTTTGTGCCTTCACTTCAAAGCCCATAAGGACATGCTTTCCTCTATGAAGAGCATAAAGACACTGCTGCAGGATATGTATCTTACCCATTATGGAGCAGTAGTGTAGGAGAATTGTGCCGCCTCTAATCCTGCTTTGTCTTCACGTGGCCCTTGTATCCTCACCATGAACTCACAGAATCCTCCTTGACGCCAAGGGTGCCATAACTTTGGGAAGATAGGTCATCATTCTCAAGTCTGTACCAACCCTTGGGTTTAAGGGGCTGATACCAAGGAACAGGCAGGAAAAGAACAGTCAACCTAGAGGAAGAGACGCTCTTGATTGACAATTCATCCCAGTCTCTTTCAATTCCCCCCTCCATTGCTGACTCTGAGTCTGCCAACACTGAGACTCCTCCCATGCTGCTGTTATTCCACAACATCTCTGATGACTCTGACATGGACAATTCAGATATGGACAATCCCAACGCCTATGGGTATTCAGTACTTGCCATCCCTGAAACTATTGCAGTCCCTTATAAACTATGTTCTGGTAAAACTATAACAACCACCAAGCCTCTGTTTGAAGCCAAGAAGGTTGTCTCTTGCCCTTACCTCACTCAAGTCAAGAGGTCTTCTGTGCTTGTCAAATCTTCTGAAGAAGCTTCTGAGGTTGCTGACGCTGTATTTAAGAATGTCTTGGTCTCACTTCCTCTCCAGACAGTCTATAAGGAATTTCCAGGCCTCAGATGCATGATTAAAAAGTGGGACAAAGAACTGGTAGAAGCCCAAGAAATTCTTGCAGTCCTCCCTCCCTTTGGTTGTACTATCACTTGTGTGAAAATATCCATTCAAAAGGTGGAAAACAAGACTATCTTGGACACTGGATCTCCTGTTAATATTGTCTCCTCAAAGCTTGTCAAGAAGCTCAAGCTTGCCCCTGACCTCAACTATCACCAGTTGTATGGCACAGCTGGGCTATCCATGACTCGCACTATAGGGGCTTATTCTGCTCTTCCCATGCAGTTTGTCAAGCTACTCTTAACCGCGCCTGTTGTTGTTTTGGAGAATGAGAGTTAAAATCTCCTAGTTGGTACCCAGTTCCTTAGAGAGTATAATGTGATCATCAACTTGAAAGATGGCTACCTCTCTATCCTAGGGTAAAAAGTCCCCTTGATCTTTGAAGAGCCTGTTAAAGTTCCCAGGAAGCGCCTCAAGACATGTGCCTTAGAATATCCCACTGGTGTTTTCACCCTAAAATACCGTATTGTTGCAACCAAGTTTCCAGACTTGCCTGCTAACATATCTTACAATACACAGGGGGCGCTCAATGAGCCGCCCCTTGACGTATCTAACATTATGGATTAATCTGATGGCAATATCAAATGGTGGGTACTTCATCCTAATTAGGAGCGCTACCAATTTGACTTGCTGATCCCTATACAAGTTATTCCTTGGCTTTGAACCTTACATGGTTTTCCCACTATGCCACCCCCTTGTGGCCTTGTGGCTTTCCCCATATGGTATATTAATCACAATATTCTACAATAAACAATACCTTATTCTTATTACTCTGTCCTTTCTATTGGACTGTTATCTTCCCCAATTCCAAATACTGAATCCTCATTGATTCAGTTGCAACAGTATCCAATCATCCAACATAAAGTGTCCTCCCATAGCCTGCCCTGCATCTGAGGGGATTCCTCTCCTGGCCACTTCCGCTGTAGCTATTCTCCTTGGATCTCAAGCTATCCTGGACTCCCAAATATCATACAAGCTTCCTGAGTGTACATTTGTATAGTTATACTCTCCTCCCTACTAGGACGTAACAAGCCCTATTTATGCCCAGGAATCTTGGTTGTCTCTCATAAGGACTCTGTTCAATTGCTGGTTGCCAACTTAACTGCCCTCCCCATACATGGGTCTATAGGGCAGGTTTTTGGCCATGGCAAGTTGTTGAATGCTCCTGATGTCCTATCATTACATCCCTTTGGTACTTTCCAGGATTTTAATTTACCTGAAGACAAGCCCCAAGTCCTATCCTTGTTCACTGCACAATATTTCCCACAGCTATCTCCAGTACTACATAAGGAGGTGCTTGATTTTCTAGATCAATTTTCAGATATATTTACTAAATATAGCACTGATTATTATCTATCTAAAGGCGTCATTCATCAGATTGATACTGGTGATGCTCCCCCTTCCACGCTAAACCATATTGCTGCAGTTGCGTAAAAGACGCTCAGGTGTCTAAAGAGCTCAAACAACTTTTAAACGCTTGACTACTAGCTCCTTCCCAAAGTCCTTGGGCCTCCCCCTTGCTCATACTAAAAAAGAAGGATGGAGGTCATTGTATTGTAATTGACTACCAATAATTGAACTCTTTAACCAAAAAGGTTTCCTATCCCTTGCCACACATTGATGATGCTCTCCGCCGCCTTGGGGGCTCCAAGTTCTTCTCTGCTATGGACCTAGCCTCTGGGTACTGGCAAGTTGATCTCTCTCCCAAAGATAGACAGAAGGCTGTGCTCATCACTTCTGAAGGATTGGTTGAGCCCACTCAAATGCTGCAAGGACTCTGCAATGCCCCGCTAATTTCCAACAAGCCATGGACTCCATCCTCTGTGATTTGAAGCTCTCCTGTGTCCTAGTGTACTTAGAAAATATTAAAGTCTTCAGCACTACCTTTACAGATCACCTGGCTCACCTAAAGGAAGTGTTAATAAAGATTCAAGAGACTGGTCTTAAGTTAAAATCATCAAAGTGTGCTTTCTTCAAGGAACGCCTTGAGTTCTTGGGTCATGAGGTGACCCAGATGAGGATTTGTCCCATGACCAAGAAAGTTGAGGCCATTGACAAAATGCTCCCATCTACTAATCTGCAAGAAGTTCAAGTTTTTCTGGGCATGATGGGATACTACAGATAATTCATCCCCAACTTTGCTGACACTAGCAAGCCCTTGGTCTAGCTGTTATGTAATGTCCCTTTAAAATGGACTGCCAGCCAACAACAAGCCTTTGAAACTCTAAAACAAAAACTCAAAGAGGCTCCCATCCTAGTATACCCTGGCTATGATAAGGAATCCATCCTATATACTGACGCTAGTGACCTGGCTATTGGAGCCATCTTGGCTCAACTGGATGATGAAGGCATGAATCACCCTGTAGCTTATACCTCTCATGTCCTGAACAAGCATGAGAAGATCTACAGTGTAACAGAGAAAGAGTGCCTCACTGTTCTGCATGCTGTCAAGCAGTTCTGCCATTATGAGTATGGCACCTATTTCACTGTGGTCACTGACCACGCTCCGCTTAAATGTTTACAACAACTTAAGGAACCAGAAGGGCAACTAGCTAGATGGGCTCTCCGCCTGCAAGGTTATGACTTCATTGTGCTGCACTGTCCCAGGATTCAATATCAAAACACTGTCAGATTGTCCAGAATGCCCATCCTTGCGCTACACCCTGCTGAGGCTGATCAACTATATGAACTAATTGGATATCCTTCCTCTTGGGAGAGCAAGACAGAAGAAGTCCAAATTGCCCTATCTAAGCTATCTGAAGATACACTCATTTGTGACAATCAGCTTTTCAAAAAAGTACAAGACTGCTATCTGCCTTATGTACAGCCTAGTCTTTGCCTTTTGTTGGTGCTTCAAGCTCATAAGGAGACGGGAAATGGAGGCATTGTCAAGACCTATGACTGGCTCCAGAAAAACTACTTATGGTAAAACCTTTGCCTGCGGATCCCAGATGTCATTGCTAGTTTCCATGATTGTCAGCTTCAACAACCTTGCGCTGCCTCTCACAAGTTCAAGCTGGTCCCCTGCAACATGCATTTCACACTGCCAGCATTGACACTGTAGGGCATCTTCCTTGCTCCTGCTCTGGCTACCACTTTATCCTAATTGCTGTTGATTATTTTAGCAAGTGGGTAGAAGCTTGCCCTACTAAGGACATTACTGCTAAGACAACCACCGCCTTTCTACTACAGGATGTATTATTTTGCATGGTTGTCCTCAAGTGTTGCTATCTGATAATGGGACTAACTTAAATGCTAAGTTAATGACCTTGGTTGTTGAGGCTTTGGGGTCTCACCTGTCTTTTTCTGCTCCTATAATCCTTCTACCAATGAGGCAGTCAAGCGTGCAAATTCAACTCTGGTTTCTGTCATGAGGAAACTCACTAACTCTGATGCTGCAAACTGGGATCTATAATTACCTGCTGCTCTTTTTGCCTATTGCCTTAGCAATCATTGTATCACTGGATATTCCCCTTTTGCTATGTTGTATGGTTGTGAAGCCACCACTCTGTTGCTCTTGGGAGCCCCCCTACTCTCTTCTAATAAGGCCATGAACCTGGACAACCACATCAAAGAACTAGTCAATTGTATCATTGATATTCAGGCCACTGCCTACACATCTGCATGTAAGACCAAGATGCTTGAGCTCTCTCTGACAATGCTTGACAATCTCCCTTACCTGAGTTCAGCATTGGGGACCACATTCTTTACTATCAGCATAGAGTAGAAGGACACACTCATAAACTAGACTCATTGTGGGTTGGGCCCTTGGGAGTGACCTTCAAACAAGGATCAGAATACACTGTAAAACTCCTCTCCAGTGGTCAACTGTTTGCCTGAGTGCATGCCAAGTTCCTCTGCAAATACTACCCCCCTAAGGCCAATCTAGAGGGGGGCAATGTTGTGAATGCCGCCATTCACCATGTTTTGATTTTGCCTTCAATGGGTTATTTCAAGGATGAATCTCTCTCTTTTGCTTTTGCCCTTTGAAATGACTCTGGCTCCAAATTAGAAAATTCAATTGTTCATTTTCCTGATTCTGAAAAACTTGCTTGCCCCACTAATGCTTGTGGTGAGTGATCCTACTGTCCATGTACTGTTTTGTGGTAAAGCTACACAGTATATAATCCATTTCACTTTTACCAATAAAATTTAAGTTCTATTCACATTTTTGTCTTTGTGTCTTCACGTACTTTGGCGCCTCTCTAACCATGTCTAGCAGATATTATTCAATCAGGGCCACAAGGTAATCACATAGCCTTCCCTGCCATTCTAACCAAGACTTAGTACAAATCCAATCCTAAGGTTAGGATTTCCCGTTGTGACTCTATGCCGCGCCTCAGATCATGACACCCCCTATGTAGAAACAGCTTGGTTCCCTTCTATTATCCATCCCAAGGCCCCTTGGCTGGTCTTGGGTTACACTAGTGTCTACTATCTTTAAAACAACTTCACCCCTTTTTTGGGAAGATTCCGTTTATTTGGTCATCTTTTACACATGTTAATTATAGGGATTCCAGTAGGGTCTACATTAGTTAAGTTTAACCTGGGGGCCCTTCTTCATTCAATTGGAGAAAGGCTCTCTAATGAGTGGATCCCTGAAAGTTAGTCCCTAGCAGGAAGCAGCCCTGGAAATGAGAGGCAAAGTCTCTCACTTTTTTCATCAGTAAGTGGGTTTAGCAACTTTCACAAGAGCTGAGGAGGGTATTTTTTTATAAAGGACAGGTTAATAAGCTGCAAAAGTAACATAGCTGGGAAGATAGTCAAGACCAAGGATTTGAAAAAAAGACTATCATAATTAAATTCTGTGAGAAATTTGGCCTGGGAATATTCCTGGAACAGTGAGCAATAGAAGGAGAAACAATTGGCAGTAGGAAAGTCTTGGGCCAACCTTTGAGGTCCCACACTTGAGAAGAAGACTACAACAGCAATCAGAATGAAGTAAAAGGCGTTAATATGAAGAAAAGACGTGTTTAAACTCAAAATCAAAGCAGCAACGGTCTGTGTAAAAATTAAAGTGGTTTTTATACCAGCTTTTATTGTAAATTTCAGGCTCAAACCTGAAATCCAAGCAGCAGCAGTATGAGTAAGTGTCTGAACAACTATTATACAGACTTTAGGATTCAACTTTAGGTCTGGACTTGAGATTAAAGTTTGAGAAGGGCAAGCCAACACTAAAGATACTAACAGACTTCTAGGAGCTCACAGAAGGGCTGGGGGAGACAGGTGAGTAGTTTTAAAAGATTGGAATTTCTAAAATCAATGTCAGGGATTCATCCTGTGATAGTTTCCTGAGAAATTGTGGGCAGACAGCCTTCAGGACCAAAAGAAAGAGCCCACCACAGGATGAGAGCTAACTTTACAATGTAAAATAGTGATTTCCCAAGAATGGCCCAGGGCCTGGAGGTGGGCACCATAGAATTAATTAATCCAGTGAGGAGGATGTAAATGACTCCAAATATATGGGTGGCGGTGGACTCACTAGTAGCAACAGATTCTTGTGGGCAGTTGGGCCGCAGGGTCAAGAGAGGGGTCATTGGTACCAAGTGCGTGGGCAGGTAGTTATACTTGTTGCAAAATAGAAAAAGTTGTTTAGTGATCCAAGTTTCTTTGCAACTAATAAGCTCTGTTTCTCTGGTACAGGCTTCTGGGTTGTAAATTTGGATATCTTCTGATGTGTCGTGTTCTGAGGCGCGGCATAGATACACAACAGGGAATCCTAACCTTAGGATTGGATTCGTACTAAGTCTTGGTTAGATGACAGGGAAGGCAAATGTGTTTAACTTGCGGCCCTGGATGAATAATCTCTACTAGGCGTGGCTAGAGAGAGGCGCAGAAGTACAGAAGACACAAAGACAAAAATGTGAATAGAACTTAATTTTATTGATAAAATAGGAAATGTATTATATAGTGGTTAGAAATACCACAAAACACTACCAGGACGGTAAGATCACTTGCCACAAGCATGAGTGGAGTGAGTGAGTTGTGCAGAGTCAGGAAACCAAACAATCATATTTCCTGATGTAGAAACCAGTTCATTTTGAGAGTTAAAAGCGAAAGCAAGATATTTGTCTTTGAAATGGCCCACCAAAGGCGAAATTGAAACATGGTGAATGCCGTTATTCACGACATTGCCCCCCTCTAGATTGGCCTTAGGGGGCTGATACTTGCGGAGGAACTTGGCGTGTACGCAAGCAAAAGGACGGCCACTGGAGAGGAGCTTTATAGTGTACTCAGATCCTCATTTGAAAGTCACCTCTAAAGGATCAATCCACAGGGAGTCCAGCTTATGCACGCGCCCGCCCACACGGTGTTGGTAGTACAGGACATGGTTGCCAACATCAAACTCAGGCAAGGGGGAGCGCCCAGCATTGTCAGGAGAGAGCTCAAGCGCCTTAGTCTTATATGCGGAAGTGTAGGCAGTGGCCTGTATATCAATGATGCAATTGACTAAGTCTTTGATGTGGTTGTCAGGGCTCATGGCCTTATCAGAGGAGAGTAGGGGAACCCCCAAAAGCAACAGAGTGGTGGCTTCACGCCCATACAACATAGCAAAGGAGGAGTACCCTGTGATCTGATGCCTGCTCAGACAATAGGCAAAGAGTGCAGCAGGTAAGTATAGATCCCAATTGGCAGCGTCAGAGTAGGTGAGTTTTCTCATGATAGAAACCAGTGTTGAGTTGGCACACTCAACTGCCCCATTAGTGGAAGGATTATAGGGGGCAGAGAAAGACTGGTGAGTTCCTAGAGCTTCAACAACAGAGGTTACAAGTTTGGCATTGAAGTTGGTTCTGTTGTCTGACAACAGCATTTGAGGGCAGCCACGGTGGTAGAAAACATCCTGCAGCAGGAAGTCAGCAGTAGTCTTAGCAGTGATGTCTTTAGTAGGGCGAGCTTCTACCCACTTGCTGAAGTGGTTGACAGCAATCAGGATAAAGCGGCATCCAGAACATGAGCGGGGGAGAGGGCCTACAGCATCAATGCTGACTGTATGAAAAGCGTGTTGAGGGGGAACCAATTTGAACTTGTGAGAAGCAGCTCAGGGCCTCTGAAGTTGGCAGTCATGACAACTAGCTATGATATCTGGGATCAACAGGCAAAGATTCTCCCAGAAGTAATTCTTCTGAAGCCAGTCAAAGGTCTTGGCAATGCCTCCATGGCCTGTTTCTTTATGAGCTTGCAACACCAAGGAGAGGCAAAGACTGGGGCGCACGTATGGCAGGTATTGACCCTGCACCTTCTTGAAGAGTTGGTTATCACGTATGAGGGTGTCTTCAGACAATTTGGATAGGGCAAGTCAAACCTCTTCTGTCTCACTTTCCCAGGAAGAAGGGTAGCCAATTAGCTTGTACAGGCGGTCTGCCTTAGCAGGATGTAGGGCAAGGATGGGCATTTGGGACAACCCATCAGCGTTCTGATGTTGAATCCCAGGGCAATGAAGCACAGTGAAGTCATAACCTTGCAGGCGGAGGGCCCATCTGGCTAAGCGTCCTTCAGGCTCCTTAAGTTGTTGTAACCATTTGAGCAAAGAGTGATCAGTGACAACAGTGAAATGGGTACCATACACGTAGTGGCAGAATTGTTTGACTGCATGCAGCACGGCAAGGCACTCCTTCTCTGTAAAACTATAATTCTTTTCATGCTTATTTAGCACACGGGAAGTATAGGCTACAGGGTGGTCCACACCTTCATTGTCAAGCTGAGCCAAGATAGCCCCGATAGCAAGGTCACTAGCATCAGTGTACAAGATGAATTCCTTATAGTAATTGGGGTACACTAAAATGGGTGCTTCTTTGAGTTTCTGCTTTAGAGTCTTGAAGGCCTGCTGTTGGCTGGCGGTCCATTTGAAAGGAACATTACGCAACAGTTGGACCAGGGGTTTGCTAGTATCAGCAAAATCAGGAATAATTGCCTATAGTAACCCATCATGCCCAAAAAGACTTGTACTTCTCATAGGTTGGTGGGCGGAAGCATTTTGTCAATGGCTTCAACCTTCTTTGTCAGGGATCAAGTCTTGGGCGGCCGGCCCATTGTTTTTGGGGATAACTTGGGCTGGGTTTCTTGCAGGCAGGGCCCATCACAAGATAGGAGCTAACTTGAGAAGGTAGGACACAGACTTCCCCACCCAAGACCAGGGGCCGGCGGCCGGTATAATGGTGTCCACCACCCCTGTGAGGGTGATGTACACTATACCAAACAGCTTGCCGGTGTGGTTGGTTGGAAGGCCAGGCAAAAAAGCTGGTATGGGTTTTGGTGTTACAGGTGGTTCCATATAGATATTGTAGGCCGGGAGATAGTTAAACTTTCCTCTAAACAGTTTGGGTGTAGAGAATATCCATGGGCCTTGGCGGTTGTATCTGACAGCGGATTGGATGCGGGCTAATGGATCTAGTTCAATGATTTTCTCTGGCGTGTAGTCCTTATACTTGGGGTTTAAAGGATACTCAGTGAAATAGACAGGCCTGAAGGGTACACCAACTGGACAGAATACTGCGGGTGGAGGGGCAGGCAGACCAGAAGATCTTGAGCTGAACTGATAGACGGCAAATACAAAACACGGCAATAGCTGTATAAGCCAAAGTAACATAACCTTTATTTCAAAATGGCAATAAGTTTAGAGGGCGGGGTCCTTGGGTCTATATAGCACCCCACCTCCAAACTTAACATTTTTTGTGTGAGTCATCAGGGCATTAGGAAAGGCAGGGCCAGGGGAATTGGGGAATTGGGTCTAGAGGCAGCAAAATGGCGCTTGGCCCGGGAGTTCTTTCATTGGTTGCAGCTCCCAATTTAGCTACCTGATAATCTTGCTTTAGCGTTGAGGTCATGGGGCCAAGTTGCGGGCCGGTGCCTCTTCCTTGGGTTGGCTCTTGATTGATTGCTGGTGAAGACTTTAAACTCATAAGGCCAATAGTTGCCGGGTCACCTCCATTAGGTGTTGTGATTGGCACTTCACTTAGTGCAGTACTGTCCTCAGCTTGATCTACTTTTCTGGGTGGGTTTTCTTCTCCAACATCAGCTTGCAGGGGCTTGATCCCAGAAAAATGCGGGTGGTTGGTCTTGCGGTCCTCTGGCCCAGCGGCCTGGGGGAATCCAGGTTCCAGGTTTGATTCCTGCTCCTGGGCCTGAAGTTCCAGAGGGGAAAAATTGTCAATCCTGACATTCTTGGTCATTGGAAAAATCCCCGTTTGGGTTACTTCATGGCCCAGTAATTCAAGGCATTCTTTGAAGAAAGCACACTTAGAGGGCTTTATCTTGAGGCCAGCCTCTCAGATCTTTATGAACACCTCTTTAAGATGGGCTAGGTGATCAGTGAAAGTTGCGCTGAAGACTGTTATATCATCTAGATAGACTAAGACACATGACAACTTCAAATCATGTAGGATGGAGTCCATGGCCCTCTGGAAAGTTGCTGGGGCATTACAGAGCCCTTGCAGCATGCGGGTAGGTTCAAACAATCCTTCTGATGTGATGAGCGCAGCCTTTTGACAGTCTTCAGGAGAGAGGTCAACTTGCCAGTAACCAGACGCCAAATCCATGACAGAGAAAAACTTAGAGCCCCCAAGGCGTCAAAGAGCGTCATCAATGCGCGGTAAGGGATAGGAATCTTTCTTGGTTAGAGAATTCAACCTCCAATAGTCCATCACAATCCGGTGGCCCCCATCCTTTTTCTTTAAGATGAGCAGAGGAGAAGCCCAGGGACTTTGAGAGGGAGCTAGCAGTCCAGCGTCCAGCAGTTGTTTGAGCTCCTTATAAACCTGCACATCTTCCACTCAGCTGCAGCAATATGGCTTGGCACAAAAGGGAGGAGCATCTCCTGTGTCAATCTGATGAATCACACCTTTGGCCAGCCCATAATCAGTGCTATCTTTAGCAAAGATCTCTGAGAATTGGTCTAGTAAATCAAGCACCTCTTTCTGTTGTACCAGGGACAACTGAGGGAAGTCTTGGGCAGTGAACAGAGATAGGACTTGGGGCTCGTTTTTGGGTAGGTTAAAGTCTTGAAACGTTTCAAAAGGGTGAAGGGACAAGACATCAGGGGCATTTAACAACTTTCCGTAACCAACAACCTGTCCTCTGGATACGGTCATAGGAAGCGCGGTAAGGTTGGCAACTAGTAATTGAACAGGATCCTTGTGGGAGACGTCCAGAATTCCAGGACAAAGGTAAGGCTTGTTACACCCCAGCAAAGGAGGGGAGTACAGCTCTAAGAAAGTCTGTTCAGGTAGTTCATATGATATCTGGGAGTCTATGATGGCCTGAGAACCTGGAGGGATGGTGACAGCAGACGTGGCCATGAGAGGAATTCCCTCAGTTGCCAGACAAGCCATGGGAGGACACTTCATGTTGGTGGAATGGGTTTGGTATTTTAGGGGTGAAAACCCCAGTGGGGTACTCCAGTTTACATGTCTTCAAACGTTTACCAGGAACTTTGATTGGCTCCTCAAAGATCAGAGGGACTTTGTACCCTAGGATAGAGAGATAACCATCCTTTAGGTTGATGATCCCAATATATTCCCAAAGGAACTGGGTACCAACCAAAAGGTCGTAGCTCTCATTTTCTAGAACAACAGCTGGCGCAGCCAACAGGAGCTTACCAAATTGCACTGGCAAGACGGAGTACGCGCCAATAGCGCGAGTCATGGAGAGACCAGTGGTGCCATAGGATTGATAGTAGTTGAGGTCGGGGGCCAGCTTATGTTTCTTCACCAGTTTAGAAGACACAATGTTGACAGGAGATCTGGTGTCCAGGACGGCTTTGATTTTTATTTTCTGGATAGATATCTCTACCCGGGTGGTGGTGCGTCCAAAGGGTGACAGAACAGCCAGGATATCCTGCGCCTCAGCTAATTCCTTGTCCCATTTCTCAATCATGCATCTTAGTCCTGGGAACTCCTTATATACAGTTTGGAGAGGGAGTGAGACAGATACATTCTTGAAAACGGCATCTGCAACTTCAGCGGCTTCCTCTGATGATTTCACTAATACATGGGACCGTTTTGCCTGAGTAAGATAGGGGAAGGAGACAACTGCTTTGGCCTCAGACAAGGGCTTGGTGGTAGTTGTAGTCTTCCCAGATTGTAGCTTGTAGGGAACTGCAATAGTCTCTGGGACGGCCAGAACAGAATACCTGTATGCATCAGGGTCTTCAACATCAGATTCATCCACATCAGAATCATCAGAAATGTCATGGAACAGAAGGAGGATAGGAGGAGCCTCATCATCAGCAGGCTCAGAGTCAGTAGCAGGCGGAGGTATAGAAGGAGACTGAGAAGAATTTTCAACCAAGAGCGTCTCTGCCTCTAGGTTGACTGTTCTTTTCCCGACTGATCCTTGGGATTAGCTCCTTCAACCCGCAGATTGGTGCAAACGCAAGAGTGGTGACCTATCTGACTGCAGTTGTGGCAATCCTGACGTTGAGGAGGATTTTGTGAGTTCATAGTGAGGATACAAGGGCCACAAGAAGAAGATCCAGAGTTGGAAGCAGCTCAACTCTCCCAAACGACTGCCCCAGAATGGGTAAGATGCATATCCTGTAGCAGTGTCTTTATACTTTTCATGGAGGACAGCATAGATTTGTGGGCCTTGAAATGAAGACACAGAAGTTGATTCACCTTGAGGGCCTGGGCGCAGGCCATATACGCTTCATGCGCCGTCAATTGTCTTCTTGTTATTAATTGTTGTCCCTCCATGTAAAATATGTCTGCAAATTTGGCTAACATCTCTTTGGGCTTGAAAGATATGTGCATGAAGGCATCCTTTTTCACCTCCAGGCTAAGATCACCACCAAACTCGTCAATCAGGAGCTTTTTCATGTCTTCCTAGGTCTCAATGGTGGGCAGCTCTGGCACAACTACTTCTTGACAGGTCGGATGTAGACAGGTTAGAATGTGTTCCTTCTTAACCTCATCTGATGCTCGCCTCATAGCAGTCTCATAAATAGTTAAGAAAGCTGCAATAGTTGAGGTTTTGGGATCAAAGACTTGCTTAAAGTAGGCTTGAAGTGTACCTTGGGAGCTGGACCACCATTGCTGCTATCGAGTACATTTATGCGCAGGGAGAACTCAGCTTCAGATTCGGAGGGGGGTTGTCTAGCCCATAGTTGTTGAACACTTTCTTCAAGGGTTGTCAGAGTCTCGGTAGTTCTGGCACCCATAGTGTTGGCTAGAGTGGTCTGTTGTTTAGTAACATCAGGCGTTGTCCTTGGGTAGTGACAACAGTGGAGATCTCAGCCAGCCGCAAAGTAAGGGATGACCCCACTGACAGGCAGGGGGTGAATCTGTTGTTTACCGAATCAATCAGCACACTCATCTCCTGTACGTCTCTGTCTAACTCAGTCTGATCTTGTTTCAAGTGGTCCACCTCATTAGCTAGGGCAATCAACTCCCTAGCACAGTAGATTTGAGGAGCCCCCGCCAAACCAGGACAACAGCCATCTTCCTCTTTAACCCCGAGTGGGCCAGCAGTGGCCGTCATTACCTCATGTAAAGCAGCAACTTCTCACTGTAGTTCAGTGACCTGAGCAGTCAGCGCAAGAACCTGGGGGTCAGGTTGAGGCATTTCAGTAGGACGTCCTTGGCTATAAGTGGAAGCGTGTAATTCTTGGATGGCTTCCCAGATCCTCTGCTCTCTGTCCACCAGATCATCAGCAGGAGGAGAAGGCGGAACATCAGTTTGGGAGTAGACAGCTCATTCACCTGACTCTGAAGTTTGGCTATAGCAGCAGCAGGGGTAGCTCTCTCTTGATCAATTTCTGCACTGAGTTCATTTAGGCCTTGGGCGGCAAGGTCAGCTACCTGTTGCAATTGCTCAAAGGAATAGACACTGAATGCATTGAGCTGTTGCACTAGGCGTTCAAAGTTGGAGAGATAAGTGTTTAGGGTGGAGTCTACTTGAGTTTGCCAGGGTTGTTCTAACTGATGAAACTCATGTAGCCGCTCCCTAACGTACTCAGGATGGACTGGCACATTTGCTTGATAGAATTGACTAAACATGTTTGAGAGGTGACCAAATCATGCTGATTGTCAGACACCAGGGAGAACAGGGAATGAATCCATTGTTGGTAGGCGGCAAATTGGTCCCAATGATGGGTAACAGCTGCTTGTAGAGACAAGATCTCTTGAACGTGGAGTCCCAACACCATCTGGTGGTGGGCCAAGGCAGGCTGTACAAAGGATGACAGCAGGTGTTCAGCGGAGCCAGCCGCTGAGAGGAGATGTTGTGGAAACTGAGGGGCCACAATTAACTCATAGTATTTGGCACGGCTAAACTGTAGCTGAAGGCAAGGGATGGCCCCATCCTGAGCTATCCCAAGGGCTACTGCCATGACTTGATCTAAGTCAGGGGTACCCATGGGGTAAGCAGCTAGGCGGGGACCATTCCCAAGGTTCAGTACAGTAGGGACAATAGGTGAGTTGGCAATGTCTTCCTCAATAGGAGGGCTGGTAATTTCAGGCGAGGTTGACTCCCAAATAGGCAGAGGCAAGGGACCTGAAAACGTAGATGCAAAAGGGGTAACCAAGGGGCTTACAGCCCCTGTAGTGAGCACCATTTTTGTTGTGTTCTGGGGCGCGGCACAGATACACAACGGGGAATCCTAACCTTAGGATTGGATTTGTACTAAGTCTCAGTTAGATGACAGGGAAGGCAAATGTGTTTACCTTGCGGCCCTGGATGAATAATCTCTACTAGGCGTGGCTAGAGAGAGGCGCGGAAGTACAGAAGACACAAAGACAAAAATGTGAATAGAACTTAATTTTATTGGTAAAATAGGAAATGGATTATATAGTGGTTAGGAATACCACAAAACACTACCAGGACGGTAAGATCACTTGCCACAAGCATGAGTGGAGCAAGTGAGTTGCGCAGAGTCAGGAAACCAAACAATCATATTTCCTGATGCAGAAACCAGTTCATTTTGAGAGTTGAAAGCGAAAGCGAGAGATTTGTCTTCAAAATGACCCACCAAAGGCAAAATTGAAACATGGTGAATGCCGTTATTCACGACATGATGTAAACTCCAAATAATCTGGGTTTGAAGGATACTATGTAAAATGTACTGGGCCGTAGGGTGCTCCTGGGGGATGGTATAACTTGGGTGGTTGGTCCGTGTTCTCTTGGACTTGGTGGGAAGCAGGGACAGACCCAGGAAGATTGAATTGAAAATGATAAATTGCTAAACAGATTTAGGGTAAGACCTGTAGAACCAAAGGTTCATAATACTTTATTTTAATAATGATGATGATCATTTTCCCGTCATCTCTTGGGTATAAGTATGCTTATCAAAACTGTAAAAACTTTTGCAAATTCTTGTGGGCTGGGTGGTAGTATTTACCAGGGTTTGAAAATTATTGGTGGCATCCAACATAGGCAATTCATCATTGGCTGGGCTGGTACAGGAAATCTTGATTTCCTTCTTTGAGGCATGGAATTTGTCATCATCTGGTGGCCCTTGTTCTCAAGGAAATTTCTGCAGTACTCCATTGGTGGTGGCCCAAGTTATTACAGGAATGTTGATTGGGTTAGCATTCCTATTGGCTAGGCTAAAAGAATTTCTCAGAGGGAAGGGTTAAATCATAGAAGGTGCTACACTGGTGAGTTTTAGAGGTTTTTACAAAGTCAAATATATTTTTGATTTGTGCCCAAAAAATGTGGGCAGTTGGGCCTACAGGCTGGCGGCCCGCATGGTCCCAGGTTCAAATCTTGTAGTTGGGGGTTCCCATTGCTAATTGATAGCAGTAATTTGTCACTTGTGACAGTATGGGCAACAACTCATTCTTGGAAAAAGCTGCAAACTGGACTCTGAAGTAATCATAAAAGTAAAACCAAAAAACACCTACCTTGTTAAAAGAAGTAGATAAGAAGTCACCTTAAAAATGTCTCACAGTTGACTATGTCCTTGCAAAGCTAGAAAACTGTAATAGGGGTTACAAATACTGGTACTCAATGTCAAAGAAAAAATCCTGATCTGCTGGCTTGCTAGCTTTTGGGAACTGTGGGTTGCGGACTGGGTGGGCAGGGCCCATCAAAGGATTGTCACTAACTTAATGAGGTAGGACATTGATTTTCCCACCCACAACCATAAACCAGCAGCGGGATAATAGTATCTATTACTCCTGTTAGAGTAATATATACAATCCCAAAAAGCTTATTGGTATGGTCCAGTGGGATCTCAGTGACGTAAGCAGGCATTGGTTTGGGGGTGACAGGTGGTTCCATATCCATTTGGTAGGCAGGAAGGAAGTTGTATTTATCTCTGAACAGGCAGGGTTTGGTACGTACTAAGGGCCTTATTGGTTGTATCTGGTTAGCTCTGTAGTTCTGGTCAAGGGATCCTGGGCTAGTATGTTGTCAGTGGTGTAGTCCTTGTACTCAGGCTTTAAGGGGTACTCTGTGAAATGGACGGGACCAAAGGGGACACCTGGAGGGCGGCACGTAGCTGGCGGGCTGGCAGGAGGGTCAGACGATCTTCAAGTTAACTGGAAGATGACAAGGATAAAATAAGGCAACAATTGAGAAAACCAATATCTCATAACTTTTATTTAAAAATGACAATGGGGATTGATCTTGGCCTGGTAGGTATTTATACCACACTTCCAGGTTTTATTTCTTGGTCAGGTTTTCTGAATTTGGGCAGTTTGGCATCAGGGGTCTTAGATGGCAGTGTGGCGCTTGGCACTGGCAGTTTGCCACTGACTGCTTTGGGGTGAGAAGACTTCAAATTCTTCTGTTTGTCAATTCAGGTATTGGGTGTCTCTTCAGGTTCAGTGCCTCTTCCTGGGCTTTGGGGGAGTTTGGAATAGCTCTCATTGGGAAAATTGTGCATTTCACTGAGCAAACCGCCATTGTCAGGTATTGGCACCTCAGGGAAATGCCTGGCATCTCATACTGGCAGTTTGCTTGCAGAATCCTGTGTGACAGTTAAAGGTTCAGGTCCTGGTGGGTTGGCAGCAACTTTATTGATTGGTAGTGGATTATTGGGTTTCCAGCCTATGGGTCTGGCGGTCTGTGAAGGGGTTTGTCCAGGGTTCAACTCTGTTTCCATATTTTGGGATTCAGGAGCATCCAAATAGTCATTCCTGACACTCAAAGATATTCTGGACAAGTAACAATCATGAAACCATGACACACTCCAAAATTTCAGGAATATTCCTGACAGCAGCCAAATTTTTACAATTGTCCCAATTTGGCACAAGAAAGAAATTGTGGTTTCAGATAATCCTCAGTACAACCAAGATTTTCCATCCCTAAACCAGGGGGAAAATCTATGCAGGTCCAAATAGGACTTAGTATGGACCAAAATAATTTATCATCCGGGCAGGCACCCGCCACGCCCAACAGCACCCCCTGCCAGCCCCCGCCCGCTCGCTCCCCAGGTCCCAACCTTCTGCAAGCCACCCACTCAGGTCCCAGTATCCACTCCCTTCCAGCCTGTAAGAAGCCACTAAAGAATGTAGCCAATCAAATAAGTCCTTGTCAAGAGGATTAAAAATATAAGGCAGGGCATGCAGCCCTAAACTATTCAAGAATAATATCCAAACCTTGGCCATCAAACCTGGCCCCAACCAATGGGGATCTGGGACCCAGGCCGCATGGTTGGGGCCAGACTCTTACCAAACCCAACCACTCAGTCTAAAATTAGACCTTGAGGAAAACTTGGGCCCATTCACCCTCCTGACAGTACTCCAACCAGAGCCCATTAGCCACAACCAGGAATTGTTAACCCAGCCACAGATTTTAGGGAAACAAAGGTTTGCCCCTATTCCAATTGCCCAATTTCAGCCATTATCACCCAGACTTTTGGGATCCCCCATTCCCTGCTTTCACTCCCACTTGCAAAACTTTGCACAGTGGTAGATACTATAAATAAAGGATCCTCTCTCAATGATAGGTTGTGCTATCATTGAGAGAATACCCCCTCAATAATATCAGTTGATTCTTACTCCCACTTAAGCTACTAGACTAGTCTTTACCAACCCTCAATCCCCAACCCAGTGAAGATGAATCATCTCATCTTCACAGCTATGCTCACAGCTTGCCTAGGGATTGGAGGGCACCAGCCTGGTCCTGTCACCTTTAGGCCTTCACCAGAAGAACTTGGCCAAACCTATTATGAAGAGCCGGCACAACTCAACTCTTCCTATGTTGGATCCTGGCCTCTCCTGGTATCACTCCACTCCGCCCTGTCTGTCGCCCTGTACACCTCCATGTACTACATCCTGATGTACTTCACCGGCAGTGTCAACCGGTACAACACCCCTGCCAAGGTGTTTTGATGGATGATAACCATTTACCCCATCATCATAGCCTTGACAGGGTCCCAATTTGCCAACCTCCTGCCATACTCGTTGCCTTTAGTACCCACTACCCTTGGGTATTACAAAAAGCTACCAAAAGTAGTACCTTCTGATACCCTGGGGAAAATATCACAATATCTTTGATTAAACCCCCTTGGACAAGAATTGCCTGAGAATCAATTTGGAGCCATCAAAGATAAAAATATCCTGATCTAAGACTAATACACTGCTAGAAAAATTTGACTTTCAAAGAAACGTTACCAGTACCACTAAGTCTACATGGACATAACTATGTTATCACACTCAGCTACAAAAAGTGCTCCTTCATCCAAATTAAATTATTAAAGACTTCTAATTTTTCCTTGTTGTTCAATACATCTTAACCAAAGGTATATCTACAATACAACTCTGATTAACTGTCCAGAATAAGAATTAAAAAACTGAAGTGGAAGGTAATCCCTTTATGATTTTGTGGCACCCTAGCTATTTATGTGCCTTTCTTAAATCCAAAAAAAGAAGTACTATACCCAGCTTCAAGGTAGGCGACCCTGCACTCATCGGGCTGCCTGGGGATGTGAGTTGCTAGTGGGACAAAAGTGGGTATTCTATATGCTAGAGATTAGATGATTTGGATAGCAATGGATATAACTTGTATTTGATTATTCAAAGGAAATTGACGGTTTCCACTTGCCTTTTTTCCTTGTTAAAGTTGATCAGATATAAAGGGAGTGAAAAATTGTACTCATCATTGTGACACTGCAGTTGCTCTGACTCATCTATGCGAAAAAGATTACGACAATGTGCAATTTGGTATAAATCTTTTTAGCAAGGTATTGCCAATACAAGTGTTATAAATTCAGTCTAGAGGCAAATGTTATGCAAGCTTGCTGGGTAAAAACATTTGCATATTTTTAAAATGAGTATTTGAAAGGCTTACTTGATCCCGCTCCCCAGACTTGGCCTTTACCTAAATAACATAAAGACGTTATTTATCAATATGTTTGCCAAAACTAAATCCATGTTGAATATGTTGAGTCTTAATATTTTTAATTAATACAAGAATAAAAATAAAAAAGTGAACCCCAGATATATTTTTATATAAAACTGGACGTTCTGCTACATTTACCAAGCAATTTGTTTGAGCCCTAAAAATACAATAGTACTTGAAGAAAAATTACTATCCCTCACTAAAGCAGTAATAAATTTTAATGCAGAAACAAGAATAAAGAGGTAGTGTTTTTTTTGCCAAAAAAGCTCTTACCATCCATAATCAATGTGTGATAAGGGCCACATCGAACATGCGTTACATCTGGATCCTCTTCTCCTTGCGACTTGAAATTGATAAGTTCTGGTAATCCATAACTTTGAGCCGTTGCCTCTGAAAACTCTTCGGATTCACGCCCGAGTTGACCATATTTGTTGAGACCAAAAGTATAAACGTCGCCGGCTTCTATTCAAATCAAGTATAAAGTTTGGAACTGAAATACCATACCTGACAAAGCTGCTGAGTGGAAAGAACCACAGGAAATGTCCTTGATTGGGATGCCAGCAAGCGCCAGATTGCGCTTAGGCATTGTGCATTGAAGAATATCTCCATGACCTGTCTCCCCAAATCTACATAGTGTTGATTTTTAATATATTTGTCTAGATGCTTTAAATTCAATAAAGTTTAAAAAATCGAAATGCCTCTGAAAAAGCGCAACATGCTAATTTCGGTTCAGTTCAGGATTAGACAGTTACATAACTCTTTATCCAAAGTATAAGAAGTAAATTGTTTACAAAGGTATTTAATAGTAGAGGCTGACATTGAATATTTTAGTTAAGACTATGATTTTAAAATATTCCAAGTTTTATTAGATTTATTATAAAAGAATTCTGGAAAACTAGAATATTAAATGCCATCGTTAAATTATAAACTAATTAGCATATATGATATATTTTACCAGATGCATACCAGCCTAATTACAGCTATAATAGCTAAAAGGATTTAAATTTGACTTTGGATTCAAACAGACCAAGTGTATAATTTAATTAATGTGCCACAGCTTTTTAAACTCAGTCTTAATAATAAAAATCTAGATTTTAAACAATTAAGGAGAGAAAAAATATTTGTAAAGTAAATAAGATTTGATACCTTGGAGAGCCCCAGCTATAAATTTCTCCTTGTATATTTAAAGCTAAAAAATGTAAATTTCCCGACTCGATCTTCTTGAAAGAAACTATTTGACCTTCGTTGCCACCGACACATATCAACTTATCGATTTTAAGGGTTTCTATTGAATACGGCTTTGGTGAAGAACTTCTTTCTTTTTTAGAGGCATCAGTAAAGTCTAGCCCAAAAAGCTGGCCTTTGGAGTCGATATAAACTAATTTATCTTGAGTGCAGGCTACATCCTTAACAAAAGTATCTAATCGGATATAATTTGTGTATTTAGATGAAGTCTCTGCATCACCCAAATAAAAGTAGAGTTCCCCAGATGAAGTCAAAAAAGCGTATCCGTTTCGCACAACTTTCTTGAGCTTTACCCTTGATTTAACAAAGGTGTAAAACTGATCATTCAAGTCGATCTTTAAGCTAGATTCAGTAGAAAACTGTCTGCATAAAAAATTTAAAGCGCTATCGATTACAAGGGGAGGATTATTTCCTGAGATAAACTGCAAGTAGCTTATAGCATCATCTCTAACTTCGGTGATCTGGAACCATTCATACTTCCAACCAGAAGCCAATATTTGGATATCAACCCAACCAGGTTGAGCACTGAAATAGGATATTCTTTCTGATGTTTTGTCACCTTATAGCTTCGGCTTTAGTTTTTAAGAGGAAGGCTTGGTAAACTCACCAAGAGGAAGATCGTGACTGGGAAGCTTTAACTTTTTATTTAAAGAAGCCAACAAACTCAATGTCCGTGAACCAAAGCAAAGTAAAGCATCACAATTTATGGTACAACTAAGGGAGTTATCTCTCATTTAGAAATACTGGATGCAGTGCTTTGGTTTAAGTCTCACTAAGAGCTGAGAACGAGGTGAACAATATGGGCTTCAAGCGAAATTTATTAGTTTTTGTTAAAGGCTATTGATTTTGTAAATTGACATCGACCTATTTGAATGCGAGTCTGTCTGACAGCTTAGCTCAACTCGAGGCTCAAGAGTAGTTTTATAAATCAACTAGGTGGTTGCCCCGTATTGCGTTGCTTTAATAAAGTGTGCAATATAGATAAGGCAGGTCCGAATTTGTTAGTTTGATCAAATTCTCCTTTGGCGAGGTCGTCAAGAGTTTTCTGGGATAACTGGTGTAATACCGATTTAGGCAAGTCCAGTGTAAAACCAAAAGATTATGAAAATAGGATATATATTTATTGGGGAAATAGTGGCTTTATATAGCCTGTGGAATATTGGGAGTTAGGGGAAATATGGGGATTTACATGCTAGTTGCATGTGAGTTGCATGGCTGATCTGTAACGGTAATAACTGGAGATTGTGGAGTTAGACCCAACAGATCTGGCAGTTATCAACGATCACACCACACTTCTCCCTCTATCAATTGTTATGGTGAAAAAGTTTCATCTGATTGCAATTGATAACATTATCCAGTGGTTGGTCGTCAACATCAACTAAGCGATAGTTACCATTACTAGAATATCCTACAACCTTGTAGGGGCCAGACCATTTGGGAAGGAACTTCTTAGAAAGTGACTGCACAACTGAGTTCTTAAACACTAAGACTTCAGAACCAATGGGAATTTGCTCTGGACTTGGGTTCAGCCTTGCTTTGGCACACATAGCTTCAGCGGCACGCTTTACATTGGCTTGACCTTCCAGACGGATTTCGCTCATAGTTAGCTTGTCACCATTTATGTTGTTGTGGTCAAGATTCCGAATAGTAACACCAAATAACATCTCATAAGGTTTAAACTTAAGTGCTGAATGAACCTTAGACCGGTAGGACCATAAAGCAGCAGGCAGGTGTACGTCCCAGTGGGTGGCATCATCTATTGACAGGCGTTCCAGACTGCGAATGAGTGTCTGATTGAACCGTTCAGTGAGACCATTACATTGGAGATTATAAGCTGTGGTGAGCTTATGATGAGTGGACACTTTCTCACAAAAACAGTTTACAAGTTTGTTTTGGAAGTGATTTCCTTGATCACTAAGAAGAACTGCAGGGGGGCCATAGACGGTAAAGATTTCTTCATACAAGAACTTTGTGGTGGTCTCGGCATTGTGGAGGGTACAAGCTCTTGCAACAGGCCACTTAGTAAAATACTCCGTAGCGACAATAATGTACCCCTTACCACTAGCAGTGGTTGTCATTGGACCCAAGAAATCAATGCCCCACATCTCAAACAGACCATTGACAAGAATAGGGTTGATGGGTTTACTGACGTTGTGTGTTTTGCTGAACATTTGGCAAGGGGTACATGATTTCACATGTTTTTTTACGTCGTCAAAGTACTTGGGCCACCAGTACTGTTCACGGAGGCGCTCAGCTGTGGCAATGACTCCAAAGTGTCCAAAACTATTGTGAACTTCTCGTAAGATCAAGGGGCGGTCGGCAATTCTGGGCACTCTAACTAGTTTGTGGTCCATACTACGGTAGAGTTCGGACCCAACAGTGATGTACCAGATACATTCCTTAAGGACAGGAAAATTGGCGGACATCTCTCCTCTGCTGAGCAAGGTATAGATGGCATGTAACTTGGGTTCATACTGAATGGCTTCAGACTCAGCACTGAGGACATCATGTCCTCCTTGTCTGGACAAACCATCAGCAACCAAATTCTGCTTTCCTGGTATGTGTGTAATGTCCAAGAGGTACTCAGACATCTCCATAACCCAGTGCACTTGGCGGTCATTCTCCTGTTGCTTGCTGAGTATGAAAGTGAGGGCAAGGTTGTCCGTGAAAAGGGTGATACAAGATCCCAGTATATAATATCTGAACTTTTGTAAAGCGCATATGACAGCTAGCACTTCTTTATCATAGATGCTGTAACAACTTTCCAGACCAGAGAAAGACTTACTGGTATACTCAACAGGATGGTATAGTTTGTTGTGCTCTTGTGCAAGCACTCCACCAGTAGCTTCATCTGAGGCGTCAGTGAATATGGCAAAGGGACGTGCAAAGTCAGGATGAACAAGGATTGGTTCCTTGACCAGGTAATCCTTGAGCTCATTGAACACTCTCTCTTGAGTTAGAGTCCATTCAAACTCAACGTTGTTTGCCAGCAGTTTGAACAACGGGCGAGCAATATCACTGTAGTTCATGATAAAATGGGAGTAATATCCTACCATACCAATGAATGAGTGAAGACGGGCCAGGCAATCAGGTTGTGGCCAGTCTTGAATAGATCTAACCTTGTCAGGGTCCAGCAGTACTCCATTTTCATTGACTATGTGACCCAAGATTTTTAGATCCTTGTGGCAAAGGAGCAACTTGGACTCATTGATGGATAACTGGGCCTGTCAAATACGTTCAAAGACTTCTGTCAAGTCCCGGATGTGTTGGTCAAAGGTAGGACTGAATACAGTTATGTCATCCAAATACACAGTAACCTTTTTGTATAAGAGATCCTGGAAGACACTATTCATTGCTTGTTGAAAGGACCTAGGTGCTCCACTCAACCCAAAAGGCATTTGCTTAAACTGGTATTGACCATGCTTAGTAACAAAGGCAGTTTTAGGAATGCTGCGTCTGTCCATCTCCAATTGATGGTATCCCAAAAAAAGATCAATATTTGTAAAATACTTGGCTCCAGAGTAGGACGCCAAGATCTCATTGATTAAGGGAAGGGGATAATTGTCATTGGTAGTAACTGAGTTTAAAGGGATATAGTTCACACACATGCAAAGTTTCCCATTTTTCTTTGGCACTATGACAACAGGGGATGCCCAAGGTGACTTAGAGCGTTCAATTATATCAGCCTTTAGCAAGTGGGCAATTTCCTTCTCCACAAAGTCCTCATAGTGTTTTGTCAGGCGGTATGGAGCTCTTTGGATGAGGCGGTGGTCTCCTGTATCTATGATGTGCTTCTCCAGATTTGCGGCCGGCAGGTGGTCTTCTTCATCACGTATCAGGTCCTTAGCTGTATTCATAAGCTTAGTGAGATCTTCTCGTTGACCTTCAGTCAAGTGGGCATTCTGTTAGAGGGACTCTTGGATGGTAAAGAAAGACTCGGCTCTTTCCTCCTTAAAGTAGCTGACTTCCAATGGTTCCAGAGCACCTTCCTTCTCAATATACCATAGGTGGTATTTGAATGCAATGTATATGCCAAGGTCACACAAAGTGTTTTGTCTTAGCAACAGCTGGTATTGGTCATGTGCAAATATTGCTACAGAGATGGTCATGCAAACTCCTTGTATGTTCACAGTCAGGTCTCTTACAACTTCTAAGCACTCCTCTGTCTTTACATTTGCAAAAGTGAATACTTCTGAACTCTTGCTGTACTCCTGTACACCAATGGACCGTAGGAATCTCTCTGTGATGATATTTGAGGTGGATCCTCCATCAAGAATTATGGACGCTGGTATTTCTTCCACTTCACTGTCTATTCTGGGGGCACCTTCATTCATTACAGATTTTAATGGTCTGCCCATTTCATCCTTTGAATTTGAGCTGCTAGATTTTAAGTTCAAAATTGAAGCCATAACATCATCTGATGTTTTAAATTTGCTTAGCCCTATGGCTTGGATCATATCAGCACAAAATGAGGGAGATGATCCTAATAAGTCAATCAGTGGTGTGGGAATGATTGTTTTTTTTAACAATTTCCAAGTGTCAACCTTTCTATTCTTCTCTGTGGATGGTATGATTTGTTGCTTTGATTTGGTTTTCTTCATGTCGGGTTTAATGGTTTTTTTAAACATGTTGATCTCTGGAAAGGACCTGTCTTCCTCATCCATGGGTATTCCATATGGCTCAGGATTCATTGCCGTTGTTGGGTTTGTATTTTTATGCTGATCTTCAACATTTGATGAATTTACACTTGAATTTAAATGATCTGATGCTTGGTCATCCCTGCTGGGTTTAGATTCATTGCTTGGTCTAATTTCTGAGGACGGTTGACGCTCTGTTGATTCTGAGGTAGAGTTTCTGTTGTTAACATTTAACTGATCATCTCTAGATTTGGTTTGATTAAACCTGTTGTGGTTTTGCTTGGTTTTCCCATCTACATTGTATGGGTGAACAATGTGACTAAGCCGATGTTTCTGTGAAACATTTGAGCAAACAACAGCCATTGTTTCCACCAGAAAGGATTCATCTTTCTTGCTTGTTGACTCCAAACTCTTCTTTGCTAGCTTAGCCTTGCTTGCATTCAGTTTTTCTGTTGTTTCCTTTATCCACTTGGGGCATACCGGGTATGGATGGTTCTTGTCTCCACACTGGTTGCATTTCTGATGACAGGTAGATGCAACATGTCCGTCTCTGTTGCAATTATCACAAGGGAAATTTGACCGTGGTTGTTTACCCCCAGCTAAGTATGTGGTCATGTTGACCATATCTTGGGCCAATTGTTTCATGGATTCCAACAATTTGTCAGCAGGTGGAGGCATAATAGCCTTTTGCTCAGGCTTTGGTTTGACAATTTGTGTAGCTTGATAAAGTTGTCCTCTGGTTTTGAACTTTTCATATTGGCAAACAAGTTCATAGGCTTCATCCAAGTTTCTAGGAGCGTGTGACTCTACAAATTTATAGTAGTCAGTGGTGAGGGTTTCAAAGATAAAGTCAAGGCTGTAAGTCTCTTCAAAGGTCTGGCGTGCTTGCTTTCTCTCATAAGATTTAACCAACCCATATATCATGTCCTCATACTGGTTTATTAAGGTGGCAAGTTCTTCAACAAATTTGTCAGTGCTTTGGAACTTGCTCTGGTGTAGAGCTTTTAAGTTGGCAATCACGGCCTTCACTCCTCCTCCAAAACGGTCATAAGCTAGGTTTTTCCATTCAGTCCAAGTGACTGACTGTTTGAGGGCATTGTGCCAAGTGGCCGTGCGCCCGTCAAGATAGTACTGGACCTCTTTGACCCGCTACTGTCTGGGATGCAAAACCGTTTGCAGAAAAGTTCAAAGCGGTTGATCCAGGGTCAGGGGTCAGGTCCTGAAAAGAATAGGATATTCTGAGATGCCATTTGACGTAGGAAGTCTGTGGGATAGAGTGAGCCAACTGGCTCTGAATTTGAGGAATTTGACATTGTTATCAAATCCCTGGCAGGATCATCAATATTGCATTGCTTCAATAAAGTGTGCAACATAGATAAGGCAGGTCCAAATTTGTTAGTTTGATCAAATTCTCCTTTGGCGAGGTCATCAAGAGTTTTCTGGGATAACTGGTGTAATACCAATTTAGGCAAGTTCAGTGTAAAACCAAAAAATTATGAAAATATGATATATATTTATTGGGGAAATGGTGGCTTTATATAGCCTATGGAATATTGGGAGTTAGGGAAAATATGAGGATTTACATGCTAGTTGCATGGCTGATCTGTAACGGTAATAACTGGAGATTGTGGAGTTAGACCCAGCAGATCTGGCAGTTATCAACGATCACACCACACCCGTCCAAGGACAGAATTAAAGTTGAATTTAATAAATCAATTAAATATATTTTATTGTGTTTTTAGGCTTGGAGTATTTATCACGTGTTTAATTAAAATTTATTTAATTGCTTTATTAAAATGTAGTTTCAATTATATTTATTTAAATTTAAGATTAAAATTGTATATTTCAAGTATAAATAAAAACTAAATCTAAATAAGTGTAGTATCACTATTAAGATTAGTACAGCTAAACTAATTATTTTAAAATTTAGTATTTGATTTTTTAACCCTTCAAAATGTAGAGCTGATCTGCAGCTTTTAAATAAGCTATTGGACATCAAAATCGGCTTAGTATTCACTGAGATACATTGATTTTAGTTTTTTAGTGTGCATTAAAAGTAAATTTAGATAATTTCAAATCGAGTCCGAGCCTTTGATTATGACGTGAACCTGATTCCAGCACTTAACTATATATCTCAGCATCTAGAGCAGTTAGAGCTATCATGTTTGGTACCATTTTGATTGCAATCATCTGAAAATTTTATCTACGTCCTCTAAATTTCATGAAAATCATCATATGGAAACATAATTTTATCATAGTTAGTTTACTCCACTGATGTTCTTTTGGGATGAAGCTGTGTCAAGCAAGGTCTACTCTGAACAATATGCAGCCACTTGGATCAGGTGATGCATCCAATTGGAATATTCTATTATTTCACTTTGGAATAGATAGATTCAAAATTTCCAAGAAAACCATCCTATACTTAAACTAAAACTTATCTATCTTTTCAATTAAATATCTTTAAAACTGATCAAGCTCTCTTTTCGTTGTCAATTCAATCCTCAGCATAGAGTATAACCATCCAATCATATAAAAGGATCTTAAACAATTGCTGCTTCTTTTCTAATTTTAATCCACCCATTCTAGAGTCGGGTAATCTATACAGATAAGCCACTTTGATATGGTTGAATGGTGTTAGCCACTAATTTAAAATTCATGTAATTAAACACAATTTATTAAAGTTCGAGTGGCTTATATTTCAGTTCAGCATGATTTAGACTACACTCCACTGAATTCAATCTGTGTACTCTCAAAGATGCATGTAAGGGATTGGATGTAAGGATGAGCCAAAGTGAGCTTGTGGCTTAACAATCAACTTTTAAAATCAAATTTAACTTAAAATCAATTCAATCAAATCCCTTACAGCTTGAGCCCACTCAAGGTGACATTACAGACAGACAGACAGATAGACTCACTTTTATATATATTAATTTCTGATCATTAATTTTATCTAAAGCCAGTACTGTAAATTCAAAACCTAAAGGTAAAAGTGTGGGATTGTCAAATCCTTGGTCCAAATTTCAAATCACATTTGCGGGAAACTCAGCTGAGTGAAAATTAAAATATTTAATAAAATCAACTATTTAATTTGGCTTTTTTAATTTATTTGGATTTGCAAATTTTGAATCCCTTGTGCAGATAACTCAACTTACTAAAGACAAAATACATAAAAAATGTGGGATACATGAATCAGAAATGCAGGATTCTAATGTACAATTTGGTATTTCTTTTAATGTTAACAAATCATAGCCAGCATGAAATTATTAACAGACATGAAATTGCGGGGTTGTCAAATCCAAGAACCAAATTTCAAATCAAAAATGAGGTGGATTTGAAATAAATATAATTTATAGGCATCTCAGACAGTGTGATGTAATGGATCACATCAGGAAGATTTTAGTTAGATCACAACTGAAACTCCTGATTATAAGATAATGTCAGGAATATTCCTGGCACTTATAGTTGTGTAATCAATAAACTGTCACCCGCTGTCACTGAGCAGACATCTGCCACCAACGGTCGGACATCTGCCGCCATAAAGCAGATACACACTGTCACCATGCGGAAGCCTGCCACAACCAAGCTGTCACCTGCTGTCAACATGCAGGCACCTGCCACCACCAAGAAGACATTCACTGCCACCGCGCAGGCCCCCACCACCACCAAGCAGATACATGCTGCCACCATGCGAAAGCCTGTCACAACCAAACCATTGCCCACTGTCAATGTGCAGGTGCCCGCTGCCACTGAGCAGACGTCTGCCGCTGCCAAGCAGATACACACCACCACCACACAGAAGCCCACCACCAACACGCAGACACTCACCGCCATTAAGAAGATGCCCAACGCCACTGCACAGGCACCCACCACTCTTGCCAGCCCCACCTGCAAGCCATCCTCAAACCAGGCACCCATGGGCCAGCCTGGCACCTGCCAGCCTTTGCCCTCCCATGCCAGCAGGCCAGTCCTCATCCACTCCTTTGGGAAATAGCCAGATCGGGAAATCAGGAAAGGCAATTTCCCCAAAGCCAAACTTGGGAGGAACTTCTGCCCAATTTGGGAGCCTACCAATGGGAAATGGACTGACAGGCTATTCAAAAATGAAAATCATGCACCAAATTTAGTAAATGAATTTGGATACATGAAGAAGACCAAACTTGCACTATGCTAATGCAAACTTGGATCCAGCCAAACCTTCTAGATTGCCAGCCACCCAAGCCAATCCAGAAAAGGGAATAAAAGATGCAACTCAGACTCTTGGTTCCCTGATGCTATGCCTTTCAATAATCATGCCTTGCAGGTCCACTAGTATAAATAAAGACAAACCCCTCAATGATAGTTTGTGCTATCATTGAGTGAATATCCTCCTCAATATTATCACATAAATCAATCCTTTACCCAGGCTAAACAAGTAACCTTACTAAACCCATTACCCCTCCCAAAGTCAGAAGATGAACTACGTCATCTTCACAGCTGTCTTGACAGCTTACCTTGGGATAGGGGGCCATCAGCCAACCAATGCTCAGTTTGGTCCTGAACCACAGGGACCAAAAGAGATATCATACAATGAGCCAACTCATCTCAAATCAATGGTTTTGAACATGTGGACACCCCTGGCGTCATCTTGACCAACTCTCAACTTGGCTACTTATGTGATCCCCGCAGTTACGCTACTGTACCTTGCCAAAGCCTTCCGCCAGGCAGTAAACTTCTATCCAATTGTCTACGCCTTGAACATCTTTGAGCCACCTAACCTGCCATCTTATCTTACTAAAGTTTTACCCTCAATACTTGGGTATTGCAGATAATCATAATAATCAAACATATCATCTTAACTGATGGTTTATCAATTTCCCAGCACAGTATATAAACTGGCAAATACTCAATAAATAAATCATCCAAGTTTTCAATTCACTTGTTTCCCTATTCTAGTGGTTATTAGCAATATTGGGACTTATGTCTCATATTTGCATTCTGATAACGCACACATGAATTTGTAAAACCTCATACCTGTTGAACCTCAGGTATGTAATGTAGCAAAACAGGACAGTTATATTACAACAGGAAGTCAAATGATCTAGAGTGTATTTGTGCTAATTATTTTAGAAATCATTGGCATTCTCAAAAATCACCTGATTCTGTTTTAGGACGGCTAAAATTTAGATCATAATATTCACTAACTTACTGTAAAGTCCCATAAAATGAGGGAGTATTCTAGCTAGGTAAGGCACCAAGTTGGAGACTTGGAATCCCGTGAGTGCTGTCAAGATGGGATAGACTGTCATCATCCATCTAAAGACTTTGGCATGTACGTTAAAACGTCCAAAATTACCAGTGAAGTATGTAAGCACGTAGAAGACAAAGGAATATATTGCTACGTGCTGGGTGGAGCAGGGCAACACCAGCATGGGCCAGGAGTACATCTTGGAGGAGTTGAGCTGCGCTGGCTCCTTGTAGAAGTACTCATTGGGCGGTTTGTTGTAAGCCCATGCTGGTGAGAGTGTTGGTGGCCCCCAATCCCAAGGCAGGCTGTGAGGACAGCAGAGAAGATTAAGTGGTTCATCTTCAGTTCCTGGGAAAGAGCAGACAAAGCTTAGTGTCTTAACTTTCTGTAGTGTAAAAGTTTTTGGTATTGATTTATGTGATACTATTGAGGGGTAATTTCACTCAATGATAGCACAAACTACCATCAAGTGATTGAGATTTATTATATACTGTCATCCTTAGTGGGGCATGAATAGTACAAAGCATTGGACAGGGGACCCCAAACACTTGGTGTTGTCTGAAATTCCCTTTTGGGAGTGAAATGGGAGTGGTTTGACAAGCAATGAATTGTTATCCTTGGCATGGCATGGAATTGGAGCATCTTCAGGCACAGTAATGCATTTCAATTCAGCTTTTGCAGTTGATGCATTATTTGTAATGCTGGACTGCTTGTCAACCCCCTCCAGATTTGGTAGATTCCAAATTTGGGCAGCAGTTCCCCCTCCATTTGGGTTTGGGGAAATTGCCTTTTTGGGTTTCCACTTTTGGCAATTTCCCCATTTGGCGGGTGGGGGACTGGCTGGCTGGCAGCCAGCCGTGCGGCCCGCGGACAGGGTATAAAACCCGTCCAAATTAATTTTTTTATTTTTAATTCCTGTTTCAAAGCTTTGGCTTTCTGCAGCAGTTTCCCCAATAAGGGGGAACTGCTGCCTTTTTATCTTGTTTTTTATACTGCAGTGTGCACAAAACATCCTTCTGAACGCCAGTGTTGTCAGGAATATGCCTGACACTTACCATATTTAACAATAAAATTGACTAAAATACATTCCTCTTCTTGAGTTTAATTTTTTTAATAAAAATTTATTATGTCTTCTTCCAACACCAACCAAGTCAATGAGCTGTTCCCTGGCCTTGACATATTTATGCAGGGCTACCCTGGGTCTTTCAATAGTGAAGCCTCTGTCTATGGTCACTCCCAGCCTGCAGGTGTCACGGTAGGTTCCATAATGCCGGGTATTGTCCGTCCAAGTAAGAAGGCTTGGAAAGCTGGAAAACCTGTATCAAAATTGACCAAGTTAACAGATTTAAACCAAACAGTCAATCAAAAATGGGTCACAGCTGCTCCAGTCTGCCAGCTGAAACCAGCTCCCCCTTTCAAACTGACGTTGATAAATTGGCGTAATATGAGGGTCACCCAATATGAGCTTGTTAATCAGCATGGTTGTCAGAAACTAGTCACGCAAGGGTTCTTTGCAACCTGGACCAGATACTTACTTGACAATTTGGAAGGAATAGGAGGTCAAGACTCAGGTGGTATTGCTTAGTCAATTTTTCTGATATATATTGAATAAGTTTCCCTGTTTCAACTCTAAGAGTTGAGTCCTCCTAAATTTACTCAATAAAAATCATTTATCCCAAGTTCTAATTTTCAATTTTAAAAATGCATCATGTGATCAGGTTGTTGCAGTATATTCTGTACAATCTGATTCTGAACCAAATTGTTTCTGGAAGATGGGGCCCTGCAACTGGAACTTTGTTGTTGGTGCCTCCCAATGCCAATTTCATGCCAGCCAATTTTGCAGCTCCTCCCCCCATTCTTGAAAATGAAAATTGTGTTGCCTCCCAATGCCCAGAATTTTATGCTGAAGATGCATTGATGTTTTCCCAGGTCATTTATCTTGGACTAATTTGGTTAGGATTAATTGTTCTACTTAATCCTGGAGTTACAATTGGAAATTTCACAAAAAAATATCTGAAGCCGCGTTGGTGGTTAATCATCAATTCTATGTGGATTTGGGTGATAATTCCCCATCACTTAGAAACAGCTTCATATTATCCAGTGATTTCTGTCAAAGCAGGCCCCTCCACAAGCACTATCCAGGAGTGTGTTCTTTCTCCTGCGTCCTCAAGCATGGCCCTGTTTGCCCATCACGCACAGTCAGCTGCTAACCCAGATTGCGTATCAACACTAGCATCCAGAATTAGCCAAGTGAGCCACGGGGTCACCCAGAGAACTCAGAATACAGAAAAAACCAATCAAATGACACTGTTTAGTTCCCAAGCCAGACATATCCCTCCCCCAGCCAATCAGCCTACAAGATGCAGAAGAAAACTAATCACCCCAATTTTTTTCTGAAAATGGTTGAAAAGCAAGGTATGCTTATGTCCCTTGGGAAAATAGCAACCACAATGAGTTTTGCAAAGTCCACTGTGGCTACAGCCCTGCAATCTCATGTCAAATGTGGTCCCTCTCCCAAGAAGACTCTAACTGGGGCCTGTACGTCAACTGACGGTGAAAAAGCACACCCTCTCACATTGACTATCATGAAACGTGACCCCTGGATGCCCCTAGTACAGGCGTGTCTCTAACTGAGACTTCACAGCATTTTCACTAATAAGAGAACAGTCAATTTATAGATGCACATAGTTGTTGTTGCTGCAAGAATATTGACTAATCAAGTTCTTGATGGGCCCAGTTTGGTGAACACTGGCCTCTACAATTCTGCCATCATCAACTTTATCAAAGAGAGAGCAATGCAGACATATAATGACATCATCTTATTGTCCTATGCCAAGATCTCTACAAGTATCCAAGGCTTTGAAAAATACACATCCAATCTGATGTCTACTAGTACGGCCCTGTTTTGCATAGATTCATCATAATTTTACTGACAGTTTCCCCAGTAGGTGTCAATTATTACTCCACTTCTTCAAACACAGCAGATGTTTATGCCTACCAGACAGAGCTTAAGGCCATGCTGGCAGAGTGAGCTACACAACAAGCCGTGCACACAGTTGTACTGAGTGCAGAGATAGAGTAGTGTGAATAGAATTTCAAGAAAATTATGGCCGCAGGCCATATCTGCAGGTCCTATCTCACCAACCACACTGATATGCGTCTTGCAGATGTATTTCTTTAAATTTTTGGTTTAGCTCTCAGGCTCTCAAAGCCTACCACATATAACAAACTATGCACCCAAGTTGAGAAGGAGGTTGAGATTTTTCATTCTGTCTTTGTACAAGACTTATCTGATCACATCATCTTCTATGCAAGTGATGGTGATAAGTCAAAAAAAGACGCCTGTCTCTCTCATACTCATCTATTTTATGAGAGAGGGGGGCTAAACTAGCTAAGTTTGTCTCCCATCCCAGTGATATAAACCATCAGGATGCCGCCCAGTGGAGTACTGGGACAGCCACTCTGAGAGGGAAACAAATGGAGAACACTGGGGAAAATTGAGGGAAGTACACATTCAGACCCATCAATACCAACTTGGTGAGCAACCAAGGCATGCGGGTGGGAGTGCTGACTGGCATCACAGGTGCCAAGAGGGGTACCAGATCATCAATCTCCAGATACAGGGGAGACAACACAGGTATTTCTTCCCATACAAGAGCAAGCAAAGTAGGATCAGGAGCATACAAGTCCAAGTCATCCCAGGTCAAGCTCTTGACTAGAGCTTCCCCAGAGATGAAGAGATTGCTGGGAGACGCAGAAGACTAGAGGGATTGTCACTCACAAGGCGTTCCAAAGAAAGAGATACAGAACCACAAATCAGGTGAAGTGGTCCAAAGGAGCAACAAAAATGAACTCAAGGAAAACACCAAGAATTTTAAAGCAGGGACAATCATATCTGCATTTTCAAGAAAATTTGGAGTCCAGAGGCCAGATTTTTAAGGTTTTTGACAGTAAAATTTAAGGTGACTAGATGAGCTACAAGTAAAATTAAGCAAAACCAACTCCAGAAGCCAAGAAGACCTTGAATATAGTCTTGGGTGGCTTGGGCGGTAGAGTTTAAGAGAGCAGGTTTGAAAACACAAAGAATCAACAAAAAATTAAAAATCAAGTAAGTTTTTATATTGAGAACTAGCTTAAAATTCAAGTTCAAGTTGACTTTTGAAAGCGTAAGTATAATAGTAGAACAACTAAGATCTAACACTTCTTTTAGGAGTTGTGAAAAGGTGGCCAGGTTTAGTTGAGACCAGATCAAGGTAAGATTGAATTTAAAGGAGACTACACTTTGTTAAAGATCAAGGAAAACACTAATATGAAGTTTTTCAAATAGATAACAATAATTTTAAGCAACCACTTTTTCAAGTTTAATGATGTTAGAGAATTGACAAGCAAGGGACTCAAAGTCCCCTAGCTTTGTTAGAAGGGGTGAGTTGCTGGAAAAATGATCACATGACCGCATGAATTTCATCTGATTGGCTGGGTGAGAAATTTTGCTGACCAAGACCAGGGGTGCTGGAGAGTTCCAAGCTAATTTCTGCGGCTCCACCTGATTAGCTGGAGGGCATCCCAGACACTTCAGATTCATTTAACTTTATGTTCTTCAATGTGGCGTCTTTTGATTGGCATTTCTGATTGTTTTTAAAAGTAGACAACACCTGTCAGGAATATTCCTGACATAAATCAGATTTTTAATAATGAAAAATGCTGGAAACAAGTAAAGAAAACAACAAGAGAAGGAGCAAAATTTGACAAAGAATTACCCCCATTATTGGGGGAAAAGAAAAATCAATTTTGGAAAAAAACCAATTTTAATAAAAAAACCAGAATATTTTATCATCCAAGCAGGCGCCTGCCGCTGCTGCGCAGGCGGCTGCCTCCCTCTGCCTACCTCCCTGCACCCAGCCTGCCACCTGCAAGCCCCCCCAGCCTCCTGCCAGCCACCTGCGCACCCAGCCCACCGCCTGCAGACCCGCCGCCAGCCTCCCACCTGCCCGCTTGCCCCCTGCCTGCCACCCAGCTGCCCAGCCGGGCCCCAGCCAACTGCCAGTTGCCCACCCGGGTCCCAGGACCCACTCCCCAGCCAACCAAAACTAACAATGACATTCAGCCAATCAGAAAAGTCCCCTGCAAAAAGAGAAAATTATGAGAATAATTCTTGTGTCCAAGAAGAAAGACAAATCCAAGTTTCACAAACCAATTCTAATTCTGGAATTTCAGAAGAAAGTCCAAATTCAGTTTCAAAAGTTAAAAATAACATAACCCACAGCCAATGGGACCTGGTGAACTACAATACTCAGACAGGCCTAGTCTCCAGCCAAACTGACCTCCCCAAAACAAAAATAGATTTGGTCAGTTCCAAAAGTTGCCACCACCACCTGACCACCTACCAAAGGGAAATTATTGGCCCCAGCAGAATTTTCTAAAATCACAATAGATTGTCCAGGAACAAGGGTTTGACCATCCTTTCAAACACCAATTCCCAATTCCCTTGACCAAACTTCTGGGGTCCCCAGTCCCCTGTTTTTACTCCCACTTGGAAAACTTTGTAAGTGGGGGAACACTATAAATAAAGGACCCCCTCTCAGTAATAGCTTGTGCTATTATTGAGACTAATACTCTCAATAAAAGTGAAATTTCAACTTCAACAAAAGTTAACTTGCAGATCAAGCCCCTGCCAACCCTCCAATCTAAGGAAGATGCATCACCTCATCTTCACAGCTGTACTCACAGCTTGCCTTGGGATTGGAGGCTACCAATAAGGTTCAGAGTTCTTTGGAACCTCCACAGAAGGACTAGGTTATGACCCATACCACAACCCTGGCCAACTGAACTCTTCAAACACTGGACCCTGGCCGCCCCTGGTTTACACCATTAGACACTCTCCATAGCCATGTATACGTCTGCTTACTACATCCTCACCTACTTTGCCAGGAGTTTCAGACGCTTCAACATACACACCAAAGTCTTCTGTTGGCTGATGACAGTGTATCCCATAATCACTGCCCTGACGGGTTTCCAGTTCACCAATTTGCTACCATACATACTTCAAGTGGTGCCCACCATTTCAGGGTATTACAACACCATGCCAACAAATAATCCAAATTAACCAGCATTTCTTCCTAGGGTGGGGCAACTAGAGCCAGAAGATCCATGGGATAGGCCAGAACAAATATATCATCCACAGTGTGTGCCAAATCCCCTAAGGAATTAAGCGGATTGGATGTTATTTTGAGGCTTTTCTTGGTGGGTGAGGGAAAATGGTTTGATCCAAGGCCAAAGGGGGCATGAATTTACATCCTCACTGTTGACATCATAAAATAAACAAATTTATGCCCAGGACCCATTATTTTCTTGCAGGAATTATCTGTTTTTGCACCAATATAATCATTCTGTTTGCATCTATTTGTGAATCCACTACACAATACAATTGCACCTATCTGTTCACTCCTGGCTCTGCTCCTGTCATTTTGATTAAGCCACCTTGTGCCTTTGAATTGGAGTTCTTTCACTCTCACCACTTGGATCTTCCTCCTGGCCACCCTAGAGTGTCCATTCCACCTGCCATGAAGGAGATTCCTCTTACTCCCCCCTGCCCAACGTGCCTCCTTCCCAGGACTTAAGTAAGTTGGGGTTCATCTACATTATAGTATTAGGGCTGGCCAATCAGGCCGTGACCCATAATGGAAGTTGGCGTCCTCTGGCTACAGCAGTGAATTACCTTGTCTGAATATCACCAATTGTTTACATGGCCTTTCAGGCCTGGCCTGCCTCCCCTGTGGGAGTCCAGTCAAACTGTCATGAATGACATTTCAATACTTGTATTGAAAACCTGGAAATTGAAACTCAGTTCTCAGGGAAAGCCTTATGTTGACCAGAGTGGACAGGGAACCATCCAACTGCTAGTTGGGTCAAGCCCTGGACCACCAGAGATAGATGACCCCAAACAGGGGGAACAGAAACCTGCCAACCTGCCAAGCGTCAATACTGGAGGTTTGAAATCAACATTGGAGACCCTGGAATCAACCCCTGACCCTCCAAAGACTACTTGAGTCACACAAAGTGGAAAGGAACCTGCCCACTTGTTAAATTGCAAACCTTAATTGACAAGTTACTCCAAGACCCACCAGTCTCCTGAGGAAAATTCCCCAAATGGTCACCAGATTGATGCCAACCTTGCACCACCAAAGATCCAGACCTATGCAGAGGTTGTAGCTTGCCTTAAGGAGATTAAAATAAAACCTACTGTTAACTCTGCCAATGACCACCAGCAACTTCCAGTCTTCTGTCCAGAATGGGTAGTACAATTGAACTACTCAGGTGATATAGTGAACAGTGACAGCAGAACAAAGCATTGTCACTTCTATTCATCAGAGCAGACACAACTCGGATCTGCCGCCCTCCAGACTCTAAGCCAAGATCCATACCCTGCCAGTGCCCTGTCTGCAAACCTGAACCCTGCAAAAATTGAAGAAGCAAAAACCCATGGTATAAAAGCCCTGGCGGTATGGTGATGACCATATTGTCATTTTTGATAATAAAGTTTTATGAACCTTTGGTTCAAACAAATCTTACCTTATCTAGTCTTAGTGATCTTCCATCTTAACTCTGGCCAAGTAGACCATCAGGCAACCGCCCCCTCTGGAGACCAACCTGCCAACCCTCCGCAGGCACTATACCTTCCCTCAGGAGCCCCTTTTGGACCTGTGCATTTTACTGAATACCTGCCCAACCCTGCCTATACAGAGTACAACTTGGAGACCATCCTCATTGCTGATCCCTTGGCAAGGACTAGAGAAACTGAATACATAGGACATGAAGGAAAGTGATACAAGAGGCCGCCCATATTGTTCAAAGACAAGTACAATTATCTGCCTGCCTACTTTGTTCCCATGACTCTGCCTTTAACCCCGCAACCTGATTGCCCAATGGAGACCCCCACCGCGGCTGAGACTACATCCACCCAACTTTTTGGAGTACTCTACATTACTTTGACGGGAATGGTAGACACTATGGTGCCCAATTCAGGACACTGGTCTTTGCTTGGGAAATCTGTTTCCTATATTATCAAGTTAGTACTCATCCTATGGTGGGCATTACCTTCTGGCCCGGCCAGATTCTGTCCTGAGCTAACCAATGCCTCTACCTATGCCTGGCTTCCTGACACAAACCCTGGTATGGGCTGTGACAGTCTGCCAACCATAACAAAACTAGTAGCCCTGGCCCCTTATTCTTCTTTGATTATAGGGGCATCTTGTATGCTTTTATTTTTGACCTCAGCTTACTATCTAAGACAGCATATGACCAAGAAGAAAGAAACAAACAAAAGCCAAGAAGAATTTGTTGCCAAGCTATCCCAGGTCCAGACTGTGACAATCTTCACCTCAAACTAAAATACCGCTGCCTCCACAAACTGTAAATTCACTGCCACCCCTGGCATTAGATTGTAAAATCTTCCCCCGCTGCACCAAGAAAGGCCCAAAAATGCCAGCCAAAACCCTCCATTTTTTAGGGGATTTAGCACACACAGTTGATGAGAGGTTTGTGCTAGCCTACCCCGCGGATTCCTTGCCCTTGGTTGCTCCCCCTGGGAAGAAACGTTGGTCAATTTAGACTACTTACTAGCCTGGTGTTGTCCATTTTTAAAAACTATCAGAGCTGCCCAATCAAATGTTGCCACATCAACGCTTGTCAACTCAGTTGACTCCCAAATGCCTGGCACCTCTTCCAGCCAATCAGATCAGGTCACAGAAATTAGAGTGAAACTCTCCAGTCCCCCTGAGCCTATCCAGCAAAGTTTTTTCCTCTAGACAATTAGGTCCAGCTCCAATTGTCAGGTGATCACTTTCATTGCAATTCATTCCTTTTAGCAAAGCAAGGGGACTTCCAGTCCCCTGCTTGTCTATTTTTCAAATATATTAAAGTTTTGGAGCCTTTTGCACTTTATTTTAATTTTGTTTGCTGTTTGGGACCCTGTTTTGAGTTTCTGCAGCCTAAAGATTAAGGTGTTAGTTGCTGTTCTAAAGCTTACCTTGTGCCAACTGGTTTTGAGCTTGGCTTCTCTTCTGGGATTCTATACTAGTGTTATTATACCTAGTTGTTGTCTCCTCTTCTTTTGCTTTCAAAAACAGAGTTTGAACCTGAAACTTTCAATTGATTTTAAATATAATCTTTATTATTATTTTGAATTTTCACTTGAAATCTTTGTTTTTGAACCCGCTTTTGCTTGCCGTCATTACCAAGGCGTCCAAGATCACAATAAGGCTGCCCGGACCTACTCTGTTGCTCCTTTTTGCCCTTCTGTTAAAAATTACCCTGCCAAGACATTTTTCTACTGTTATTTTCAAAACAAATCCTACCAACCTACTCCAAATTTTGTGAGGATTATTTCTATGTTACTCTCAGCAATCAAATTTGTGGTGTTTTCCCTGGCTCTGTTCCTGCTGCTTCTGTGGTCCACCTCCCCAGACTTGTGGGGGAAATCTCCTTGTCTGCCTGGCTTGTGGGTAGATACCCTTCTAGTCTCTGGGACCTCCCCAGTGGTCATCTCTTTTCTTGAGAGGCTGTGGTCAAGAGCCTGACGTGTGACGACTTGGATTTGGACACTGTGGATAACGCCTTGCTTGTCTCTGAAGGAGATGTGTCTTCCATGCCTCCCCTCCCCAGTGTGATCCAGAGCCATCCAGTACCCCTTGGGTCCTCCAAGGGGTCCTCCAAGGGGTCCTCTCCTGCTCCCACCTGCTCCCCTTGGTTGCTCACTGGCCTGATATTGATGGGCTTGAACGCCTATTTCCCTCAGTTGTCCCCCGTGTCCTCCCTGTGGTCCCCCCTTTGAGTGGCTGTCCCAGTTCTTCACTGGACGGCACCCTGGTGGTTTGTTTCACCAGGATGGAAGCCAAACTTAGTTATTTTAGCCCCTCTCTCTCACACAAACCTTCCTGACCTGCCAAAAATGGATTTGGCTAGTTTCAGAAAGGAATGATAATTATAAACGCCCTGTTCCGTGCCCACCCCAAGAGCTTCAAAGACAACACTCAGAAGGTTATGATGGTAGTCGCTCAACTGAAGGATGATGTCAGAGAGACCTTCTTGAACAGTCTATAAGAAGACCCAGACCTCATACTCTCCTATACCAATTCCTGGATAGAATGAACTCTGCAACAACCCCTGCTGGGGCCAAGATCCAAGCCTACATGGGGCTCATCTTCTTGACCCAGGGAAGGAACAATCTGAAGACCTACATACAATAATTCCTACGCCTGGCAGAGGCTGCCAAGATCCCTGACAATATATTTGGGTTACACTTCAGAAACAATCTGAACCCACACAACATCAGCCTAATGAGAAACCATTGATGCAACCTCCCCAAAGGCAAGCTCCTGGCTATTGCCAGAGGCATAGACTTCAGCCAACCACAAGGATACCACACTAGACAGCCCTGGAGTAACCAGACACCTGGTGCAATTAGGCCCTGTTTGAACATGACCCCAAAGAGTACCAACATCACGTCAGAAGTGGGCTATGCTTCTATTGCCACCAGAGTGGCCACTTATTCAAGGATTGCACTAGCTGCTCCAACAGAACCCAAGGAGCCACCATTTCAGCAATAAACAATGCTTTCCAGTATTATCCTATCATTGACGCCACTTTGTGTTACCATGACCACGAGGTGAACACTGTAGCCCTCCTAGACAGTGGGGCAACCCTTAACTACATGGAACATAGTTTAGCTGAAGAACTGGGTGTGCCAGTCCAAGAAATCTCCCAACTGGTAACCTTGGGCAACAAGACAACTGATCTGTCATAAAAATGTGTTGTAAATTGCGCCATTGATGCTATTTTGATATGGCCTTTGAATAGTGATATGTGCAAAGATTTGGTTGGTTTTGCTTTCAATTTTGGGAATTCCTCACCTTCTGCAAATGGGACTGGTTCAATATCCACCCATTCCGGATTACCATACCTGTCCTTGACTGATCCTGGTATGACCTCATCCCAATGTGACCCCCTTTGCCACTCTGTCTACCTAATGAGTGATCATCAACCCTTGTCTACTATTTAAGTAGAATCATTTCTCCTAATAAAGACAAGTTTATCCACATTTGTGTTGGCTTTAATATTATTCAATCCTTTTCCTTTCCTTTTTGTCAAAAGGAATTCCACATTTTGTATTCCAGGAAATTAATGTATGTGCCCTTAATTTTGCCCTGAAGGCTAACCCAAGGCTAGCTTTAAACCTCAAATATTTCATTATAAAGATTTCCCGCTGTTTCCTCCTGGATGTTGTCCCCAGGAGCCAAACACAACAAAATGAAAAGAGTCTGTCTCCCTGAAGTTGAATTGGAAAGTCCTGACTACCAGATTCTATGTCATGGAGAAGCTTAAAAAACCTGTAGTGATAGGCTTTAAATGGTGGGTTGACCACCAACTGAACTTAGATTGCAAGAACTATCAAGTGACTGTCATTCATGAGAGCCAAACCTTTGAGGTCCCATGCTTGAACCCTCAGCAAACCCCAGAACTAAACAACATTACCATGGAATCTTGCAAATCTGAGATCCTAAAATATTTGAAGCCTTGGGAGTCTGTCTTCTAAGAAGAAGAAGCCTCTGTCTTGCCTAAACACATTCAGTTTTACCACACCATTTGTCAGGAATGCATTTGCTACTTTTCCTGACAACAACAAGGAAATATTGACAGATACAGGGTCAAAAAAATCCTTCTCCCAATATGGGATTTTCCCCAGGTCCTAGAAATGAATTATTAGTATGTAATATCAGTTCTGAATTACCTTTTAATGTCCTGGAAACCAGCCCAGAGGCCACTTCCTTGATCAACACAGGGATCAAACCCGGGTCTTCTCACTTTACGTTTGATAACCTAAACAACGTTAATGATTTGAATTCAAATTTACCTTTGACACCTCTTGAAAAGACTTGCTGTAGCCAATCAGAAGTTACGGCTGTGCTAGGAGTACTTGAATTTGCTTTTGCTTTGAACTTGAATGATGTTAAGAAACAACTAAGCTCTGTACTTAAATTTAAAGTATCAAACAGCTGTTTATCCTCTTCTGAGCTCTCAATTTCAACACCAGAAGCCCCTCAAGCTGTTGCTTCTCCAACAGCTGGGGTAAATAACACCTAGCTGTTAGAGAAGTTTCAGCAGGGGCCATTGGTTTTATGCTTTGAAATAACTTTTTAAATCCAAACCAAAGCTTCCCCTGCCAAGTTTTCCTCCCCAAATTATCCCCAAACTCCCTTTATCAACTGCAAATTGGACTCCCACTGACAGCCTATATAAGGCTCCATCCTCCAGTATTTTTACTTGTTAAGTTAATAAAGTCAATTTACAAACCTAGTTGATTTTTCTTTTTGCCTGCTCTCAAATCCTGAAATCAAACACCATGATGCTACCCAAGTCATCCCCATGGGGACCATTTGGGTATAAATGGTTGGTTTGGTTGCTCCTTGTACAGTCCCTTACTGCAAGCCTTTCCTTTGGAACCAGAGCAGATTCTGGTTCAACCCCTCCCAATTACTTGGACAAGTTGTGGCGCCGAGTGGTACCAGGCGTATGGTACACTGCCACCCCACTGTCATTGAATCCCCCAATCACAGAGAAACCACAGGTCATGGGGGCCAGTCCGCCCAGCCCATCTTTATTCCATCCCATGGCTTCTGTTTTCCTCCTAAGTTATCCTGGAGCTTACTTCCTGTTGGGAAGATTTAATCCCCTTTTGGGTTGATATTGTTTTATTGGAGAATTTTTCCATATGGGGATGGTCTCCCTTCCAATTGGTTCTCTAATCACTGGGTTGAACCCATCCGCAGCCATACACCTTTTGGGTGGTATGTTTCTGAGAGGATGGGTTCCTGACACCATTGATCTCCTCCCAGAAACCCACCCTAAACATGGACCTGTTTGCAGTTGCAACATGAAGGAAAAAGTCACCTTAAGAGAGTTACTGGACAATATGTTAAAGAAGGGATACATACACATCTCCAAATCTCCCTGTTCATCCCCTCTACTGTTTGTTAAAAAGAAGGGCAGCAACCTACGCCCTTGTATGAACTATCAGGATCTAAACAGCATCAATGTGAAAAACAGATACCCTGTACCCAATTCTGAAGACCTTTCATACTAGCTTTCAGGAGCCAACGTCTTCTCAAAGGTTGATTTGTGGGATGCCTTTAACCAGATCTGAATCAGACCTGGTGATGAATGGAAGACTGCCTTAAAGACTAGGCAAGGTATCTAAAAATACCTGATTATGCTGTTTGGGTTGTGCAATTCACCCAGCACCTTTCAAACTATGGTGGACGTGGTCTTGGGAGGACTCAAGAATCAGTGTTGTGTAGCTTACTTAGATGACATCCTCATCTACAGCTGCACCCCTGAAGAACATGTCAAACACCTTCAAGCTGTCCTACAATGCTTCAAGGAACACAGACTGTTTGTTAAACTCTAAAAATGTGAGTTTTCCAAGAAGAAGTAGAGTTATTGGGGTACAATGTGCTGAAAGGAGGATTTGCTATAACACCTGACAAAATAGAGGCTGTGATGATATGGCCTGAACCTAAGAACTGCAAGGAAGTCAGAAGATTTCTGGGTCTAGCAAACTTCTGCCGGGAATTTGTCCAAAATTTTCTTCAATATGCTTGCCCTTGACCCGCCTCACCTCCAAGAAGCACCCCTTTGTGTGGGATGACACCACCAGATACGCCTTTGAGTTGCTAAATAACACCTTTGTGTCCGCCCCTGTCTTGGAAATGCCAGTTTACAATAAACCCTTCATTATGGAGACAGACACTTATAACTTTGTATTGGGGTGTGTGCTTAAGGAGTGGCATGATAGTAAGCTTCACCCTGTAGCTTACTACTCAAGGAAGTTCACTTCACCTGAGTTGAACTACCCCATTTACAATAAAGAGATGCTTGCCATTATCCAGTTTTTGAAACATTGGAGAAGATACTTGTGTGACGCCAACCACATATTGAAAATCATGACTGATCACAAGAACCTGACATACTTCTTCAAACCACAACAACTGAATCAGCGACAAGCTATATGGGCCTTATTCCTAGCAGATTGCAACTTATCAATTAGATAAAAACCTGACAAGATCAAGATTGTACCTGATGTCCTAAGCTGAAGAGAAGACCTTTTTCCTAACGCCAAAGAGATCAAAGAATTCAACACAAAATCTTTGCTGTCCCCAAACATGATTGAGCCAATGCTTCTATTCCTGGGACTAGCCAGTAGAAGGGAAGGAATCCAATCAGCTCAGACCTTAGAAAACACTGGATGTTTATCATGGAATACTTAAGGAAAGATATCAACAGCCAATACTATCAAACAGGCTACTCTTTACACAAAGCACTCTACAGCTACACAACACACCTACATACTAAAAGGCCCACTACGCTGAGAGATATTGAAGGAATACCACAACTCTCCCATGTCAGGACACCCTTGGCGTACAAAGACTCTCAAAGGAATCCAGAGAACCTACATGTGGCCCTGGATGAAGCCAGAGATTGAAGAATACCTCAGTGATTTTGAGACATGTGGACATACCAAGCCCAAGAAAAGAAAGCCAGAGAGATTACTACAACCCCTTCAGATTGCAGAAGGCCCTTGGAAGTTAGTATCCATGAACTACACTGTGGAGCTTCCTAATTCAAAGGGATTCAATGTCATATTTTTAATTGTCAACTGTTTCACCAAAATGGCTCACTTCATCCCAACAACAACCAAAGAAACTGCAAAGGGAACAGTCACCCTATTCAGGAACCAAGTATTCATGAACCACAGACTCTCATAAGAAGTGGTCTCAGACAGAGGCCCACAATGTACCTCCAAGTTTTGGGCTCAAATTCTAAAAGAATTGGGTATAAAAAGATTGTTGTCTACTGCATATCACCCCCAGAGCAACAGGCAGACTGAGAGAGTAAACCAGGTCCTCAAACAGTACTTAAGATGCTATATAAACTCTGAACATAACAACTGGGCAACACACCTGCCAATGACTCAGTTCACTTACAATAACCAAGACCATAGCTCCACCAGCATGTCCCCCTTCAAGGCTAACTACGGGTTCAACCCCACATGGGACACACCTCTCAAGGAGGAAGCCAACAACCCAGAAGGACAATATTGGGTTAGTAACATCCACACGTGCCAAGAAGAACGTGCCCAGAACCTGATAAGAGCAGTGCAAGTATGCAAGAACTTTTCCAACAAGAAACAAATCTCTGGCTCTCCAATTGAAGTAGGAGACCTTGTGTACCTCAGTGCAAAGAACATCAACGTCAGGGATCCAATCTTGGGCAACCAGTCCATTGTTTTCAGGGATGACCTGGGCCAGGGTTTTTGCAGGTAAAGCCCACCACAAGAGAGGAGATACCTTGAAAAGGTAGGAGAAGAACTTCTCTACCCAGGGCCATGGGCCAGCGGCCGGGATCATAGTGTCAATCACCTCTGTGAGGGTGATGTACACAATCCCAAACAGCTTGCCAGTGTGGTTGGCTGGGAGGTCAAGTGAGAAAGCAGGCATTGGCTTAGGGGTCACAGGTGGCTCAATACTGAGTTTTTAGGCAGTCAGTTAGTTGAACTTTCTGCTGAACAACTTAGGTGTTGATAGAATCCAGGACCCCTGACCTTTTTACCTAATTGTGGATTGAATGCGGTCCAAAGGATCTAGTTCAAGAATCTTTTCCAGGGTGTAGTCCTTATACTTGGGCTTTAGAGGGTACTCAGTGAAACAAACAGGACCAACAGAAGTGTGACAGAAATTGCGGGATAGTAAGAAGCTGTCTCTAAGTGGTGGAGAATTGCACACAAATCCACATAGAGTTAATAATTAACCACCAACGCAGCTTCAGATATCATTTTTTAAAATTTCCAAATGAGATACTAGTATTAAGTAAAATAATTAATCCCAACCAGAGTAGCCCAAGATAAATAGCCTGGGAAAGCATCAGAGTGTCTTCAAAATAAAATTCAGGACATTGAGATACAACAAGATTTTCAGCTTCAAAGACATCTGGAACAACTCCAAGATTGGTAGAGATTGAATTAACATTGGGCAGTGTCAACAACAAAGTACCAACAGCCAGGCCCCATATACCAGTAATGATTTGGCTGAGGATCAGATTATAGGGGATGTAACGCAACAACCCAACTACTGGAAGCATTTATTAAAATAAAATTAGACCAAGGGATAAGTGATTTTTATTGAGTAAATTGCGGGAGGACTCAACTCTTAATAGTTGAAACAGTGAAAATTATTCAATATATATCAAAAATCAACTAAGCAATACCACCTGGATCATGGGCTCCTATTCCTTCCACATTGTCAAGTGAGTACTTGGCCCAGGTTGCAAAGAACCCTTGTGTGACCAGCTTCTGATGACCATTCTGATAAATAAGCTCATATCAGGTGACCCTTAAATTACGTCAATTTATCAACATCAAATTATGGGGGGAAATCAGATTTGAACAGCAAACTGGGGCAGCTGTAACCCATTTGCAATCAACTGTTTGATTCAAGACCGTCAAATTAGTCAGTTTTGTTAAAGGGTTTCCAACTTTTCAAGCTTTCCTACTTGGCCAAATAATTCCCAGCATTATGGAAATTACTGTGACAAGGAGCACCAGGAGGACAGGAATCTGCAGGCAGAGTGGCAGGAGGACTGGAAGATCTTGTACTAATTTGGTAGATGGCAAATACAAAATAAGGTAGTAGCTGTGTAAGCCAAATCAACATAACCTTTATTTAAAAATGGCAATAAGGTTGGAGCACAGAACCTATAGGTATATATAGCATCCCACCTTCAAACTTAGTATTTTCCAAGAGGGTGTCATCAGGCATTGGGAAAGGCAGGCCCGGGGAAACTGGGTTCTTGGTTCAAAAGGCAGCAAAATGCACTTGGCCTGGGAGTTCTTTCATTGATTGGAACCCCTATCTTGATTACCTGATTCTCTTTTTCCTGGGTTGTGGTCATGGGGGTGGGCCTGAAGCCTGCGTTTCCCTCTGGTAGCTGGACTTGGTTGGTTACCTGCAAGGACTTCAAGTTCATGAAGTTCACAGAGGGACTTTCCCTGCCTCCATTAGGAAAGTTGGGAAGCTCCTCCTTGTGCGCCACTACCTTCAAGCCTATGCTTGCATTCTGAATTTGGGACTTGGCAGGGGCCTCAGCTTGTGGGGCTCAGTCCCAATAAAATGCGGGTGGGCAGCCCTTTGGTCCTTATGGCTGACAGCCCGCAGGGTTGGGGTTCAAATCCCACTCTAAGGCCCAGGTTTCAAGGGGGAAATGATTGTCATTCCTGAAAATCAAGACCACTGCCCCATGTGATAGATTGGGTCCCCAACAAACAGGTCCTTACAAGGTCTTATAGTGTATTGGTGCTGTAGCATACCAATTAGAACTACCCCCAGATGAAAGATTCATGATGTATTCCACCGCTCTCTGTTATTGAAAAAGAAAGGGGTTTCTCTCCTGCACTAGATAGTAAGAACGGCTCCCCCACCTATCAAAGTAGGAAGCTTCACAGAACACAAGGTCAAAGTCATCCTAGGACACAAGCTCCTCTATCAAAAACCTCATTTTCTGATCAAATAAAAAGGGTACCCAAATGAAAAAATACTTGGGAACCAGAATCCAACCTGGAGAATTCTGCTACTTTGCTAAAGGAATACAAGTTTTAGAATAAAGAGTTGTTCTCTGCAAGCTCAACTATGGTAGGGGATGACCTCAGGGCCCAGAATGCCCTGGACAATCAGCTAGCTTTACTAGAAAAAAAGCAACCCACAGCATGAGAGACATTACAATCTGCCTTCCAGAGAGAAACCCCTCTTTCAAATCACAGATGGCTTGGGATTTGAGAGGCTCACAAGCATCAAATTCCTAGCATCAAATCTAATAACAAATTTGGCTCTTTTTACTATCAGGAAATGGTACAGTGGGAGGGCAATTGTTTGATTGCCCAATTAGGCAACTGATTGCTTGCAGAATCTATTAATAGATATGGCACCTTGGCATGCTGCAGCCCAATCAAGGTTCCTGTTATACCAGCCAATGCCCTTCCACCCCCAGGTGTAAAGTCACTCCCTCCTTTGGCCTTAGATAGGACAATCTTCCCACATTGCACCAAGAAATCTCCTCAGAAGTAAGCCAAGCCCCTTAATTCCCTTGAGGATTTAGCCCATACAATTGATGAGAGATTTGTATTAGCATACCCTTCCCAGGTGGTAAATACCAATGTGTTAGACTTGGTTCCCACTTGGGAGGAATCTCTGATTAATTTAGACTGTTTTTTTTGCTTGGGCTCAATTGCACTTGAAATTAATTAAGTCTAAACAATCAGGTCGCACTAGTGCTAATTCATCAAATTCTAATCCAACTGGATTAGATGCTGATTCAAATCACCCCAGCAATGCTAGCCAATCAGAGTCAAAGTTGGAAATTATTGCAAAACCCTCCAACTCACTGGATTCACCTTGAAAAATTTCTCCTGCAGCCAATTAGATCTGCGCCTTGGATCAGGTGACCCTGAATTTTAAACCCCTCCCTTAAAGCAAGACAGGGGACTTTCAGTCCCCTGCTTACACATTCTTACAAATAAAGTTTGTAATTTTCAAACCTAAAATTTTTAGTTGATTTTGGGGGCCTTTGCTTGGTCTTTTTTAATTTTCTAAAGTGTTAGTAGAAGTTCTGTCCTTCCTTACCTTATCCCCTTGCTTTTGGGTCCTCCAGCAGCTTCCTGAAGGCCTAATCTACATTGTTGACATCCAGGTTAAAGCTTACCCCTTTTGCTTTAAAGCATTTGACTTGATTTTAAATATTAGTAATAATTTCTATATAATTACCTATTTTAAGTTTGATTTTACTTTTGCTTTGCTTTCTCTTTCTTTGACGCTTCATATACGCTCTGTAAAGCTTTCTGTTACACTTTCCAACCTGTTTGCTCTCAGTTGCCATTCCCAACCCTCTTTCTGCAATTTGGAGTCATTCTACTTACCGCAGAGTCTCCTATACCAGTCTGAAAAAAAACAATATCCTATAGAATCATCTGGGTCTTTGGTAAACAATTTGCTTTGGTTTTTTGAGAATGTTGGTGCCCCTATTCAAGTTTGTGGTTTTTACCTTGGCACCAGCCTTGGTAATGATATGGTCTGCCTCCCCAGATCTTTGGGGCTGTATCTCATATTCCTTTCTCCACAACATTCCTGCACACGCTCAGGAGATCTACACTACCAGTGAGAACAGCGTGAGAAGTCTTGCCTGTGATGATCTTGAGTTCCCTGTTGTTGGAACTGCCCCCACTACTCCCCCAGACGTGCCCCACCCTATGCCCCCTTTTTGAGGACCCAATTTTCTCGGTCCCAGAAGAAGGCTTGGGCACTCAAGAGTCCTCCCCCAGGCGCGCTCCCTGGCTCCTTGGCAGAATGATTCTGATGGGGTTGGACTCTTATTTTCCCTGGCTATCTGCTGCGGTGTCTTTATGGACGCCCCTTCAAGTGGCTATACCAGTCCTGCACTGGATGGTGTCCTGGTGGATCCTCCCCTAGGATGGAAGCCAAACTTAGTTAGTTTAGCCCCCCTCTCTTACACCAGGCTCAAGTGCGCAATTTCCAGGCCAAATTGCAAGTATTACTGAAATTGATGCCACCAGACCTCTGGTGGCACAAAAGGCTACACATTTACCAGTAAGTATAAGTAGTGAGGAGGAAAAGCCCTCCTCACTGTTGAAATCATAAAATAAACAACTTTATGCCCAGGACCCATTATTTTCTTGCAGGAATGATATATTTTTGCACCAATATAATCATTCTTTTTACATCTATTTGTGAATCCACTACACAATACAATTGCACCTATCTGTTCACTCCTGGCTCTGCTCCTGTCATTTTGATTAAGCCACCTTGTGCCTTTGACTTGAAGCTCTTTCACTCTCACCACCTGGATCTTTCTCCCAGCCACCCTAGAGTGTCCATTTCACCTACCATGAAAGAGATCCCCTCCACTCCCCCTTTTTCCAGTGTGCCTCCTGCCCAAGACTTAAGTAAGTTGGGGTCCATCTACATTACAGTATTAGGGCTGGCCAATCAGGCCATGACCCATACTGAAAGTTGGCGTCCTCTGGCTACAGCAGTGAATTACCTTATTTTAATAGCACCAAATGTGTACATGGCCTTCCAGGCCCAGGCTGCCTCCACTGTGGGAGTCCAGTCAGACTCTGGTATGGGCTGTGACACCTTGTGTTTAATATTTGGTCATCTTATAGACTCCAGTAATGATAGCTCTATAAGCTATTTCCTGACCTCCTAGGAGGTCAGGGTTTGACACTCCAGCAGTATGAGGTGAGAAAATTGAGTGTGGGGCATCTTTGCCCCACTCAGACTCAATTTCCCTTGTCATCATCCACTTGAATTGATTTCAAGGTTTATATCTATCATTGCTGCATGCTGTCACAAATGGGGCCTGTGCTCTACCTTGCCACAAAGGCATTTTGCAAGGTGGACCAGGTCAGGCCCCAAACCACAATGACCATAGCCAACAGAAACCAGTTCCAAGTGGAAGACAACCACAGATTCTGGTATCTATTGCATAAAGTCAGAAGAATGGCAAATGAGAGTAAACCAATTTGGGAAAAGCTTAGCTGAAGCATTTCCTCAAACAACAAGAGAAAATGATTCTGTATAAAAAAATTTTAAATTTAAAAGCAAATTTTAAAATGTTAATTTATATGTCAAACTGGGGTTTTTGTTGTTTTACTCTTTTATTATAGTTTTTTTTAGAAAACCAAGATAACTTTCAGGGAGCTATCATGGTAGGTATTTAGGGAAAATATAAAAAGTCCATGATGAATATGGAAGGAGGGAGATGATTGGCTGAAGAACAGAAAAGGGAAATCTGTTATCCAATAGAGGATTTTTTGGAATCCAACTTTGTCAGTTGGATTTGTTACACATGCAGGCGGCGCTTAGGCCTAGCCACACCAAAAAACAGGCACATCTATGCCGTAACTGTGCTGTTTTACCAGATTTACAAGGGGAAAATATTTAAAAACTAGATAATACTCTTTATTGAGAGCTAAGTTTATATAGTCACTGTATCTTGGATAACAGAAACATGATTGTGTTGATCACATGGTGGGATGTCAAAGGGGGTGGCCTGATCCTGGTAATGAGTCAAGCGCCAAATTGAGGTATCTACCGTGAGGGATCCTCATCTGTTCATGTTGTTTGATTTGGAAGTTTGAGTCAACTTCCTAGTTTGGCTTTGAGTGACTGGATAGTTGGATTGCAGGTCACAAACCTGCTTACTCAGAACCTTGCTGGTGGGTCAAGCCTGCTTTTTTGACACCCCCTGGCTGAAGGTTGGCCTCCTCTGGGAGTAGGCTGTCAGGGAGGTTGTTGGGAGCCCGGGTGTCACATTGGACTAACTGTTGTTTGGTGGCGGTTAAGACAGTCTCTTGTTGGGTTTGCCTTGCTTTACAGGGTCTTGGGCAATCATGATGTAAGACTTTATCTTGTTTGCATTTTACAAGTCCTTGTACAAGGTAAGTGTTGTTTTTGTTTACCTTTAGGATGATGATAGGGCTCACTTTCTCTGGTTGTAGTTTACTCTTGTTGGTATTCATCACCCAGACCTTGTCACCAACCTCATGTCTATCTTGGATGAAGATGAAGGTATTATGTTGATGTTGTGAATGCCACCATTCACCATGTTTCAATTTTGCCTTTGTTGGGTTATTTTGAGGAAGAATCTCTTTCTTTTGCTTTTGCCCCTTGAACTGAGGCTGGCTCAGAATTGGGAAATACAATTGTTCAGTTTCCTGATCCTGCAGCAACTCACTTGCCCCACTCATGCTTGTGGCAAGTGATCCTACTGTCCTGGTATTGTTTTGTGGTATTGCAACCCACTATATAATCCATTTCCTATTTTTCAATAAAATTAAGTTCTATTCACATTTTTGTCTTTGTGTATCCATGTACTTTGGCGCCTCTCTAGCCACATCTAGTAGATATTATTTATTCAGGGCCACAAGGTAATCACATAGCCTTCCCTGTCATTCTAACCGTGACTTAGTACAAATACAATCCTAAGGTTAGGATTTCCCGTTGTGACTCTGTGCTGCGCCTCAGGTCACAACAGTAGACATTTTTCTTCTCTTTCTAATTGGTTGCTATTGGCGTTTATGACTTGAGGTTCCAAGCAGGGTAGAACTTTGCTGGGCATTTCCAGCTTGGTTCCTGAGAGCGCTTGGATGATATTAGGCTGTGTGCCATAAACAAGCTCAAAGGGGCTTTTCCCGGTGGATTGGTTCACACGGGTCCAGCATACAAGTATTGCAATTGATAGCTGCTTGTACCAGTCCTCAGGTCTCTTGGCAGTGAGCTTGGCCAGGGCCTGCAATAAGCTGCTATTCAGCCACTCCACACGTCCATTAGCCTGAGGATGGTAAGGTGTTGTCACTGTGGGCTGGACCCCATTCTTGGTGAGGTATATGTTGGTATTTTCATATGTCAGTTCCTTGCCTTTTTTTGTTATCAGGAGTTCTGGTTTTGCAATCTTGCTGATGAGTTCATTGCCTATGAATTGTCAACCATCATTGCCTGTGTGAGTTTTCACTGCTTGCGCCACTGGCCAACAAGTGGCAAAGTCAATAGCGGTGATAATGTGATTCTTATTGTTGTGTTTTCCTGGCATGGGTCTCACAATGTTGAGGGCCCATAACTTGAAGGGTAGTTGTGAACAAATAGGCAATACAGACTTAGGTGGGGTGTTGCTTTTTGCAAACTTTTCATATGCTTCACATTGATTGAGAACTTCTTGGACGTCCTGATATAGAGTTGGCCATCATGCTTTATGTTTGAGGAATTTGTAAAGGTTGTGACTCTTGGTATGTCCTAGGTCTCTGTGGTAGTGTAGGATGGTGTCAACTTGCTGATGTGTGGGGATATAAGGAATCATGGTTCCATTGGTCATTTTTTTATTAAAGTCCCGTACACATCTGCAAATAAGTGCTTGTTCTTGATAATTGTTTCCTTTGTTATGTCTGTGGTGCCAGGGGGAAGCCCTTGTTCTTTGTCCAGAGTACTAGGAGGGGCCAGTCTGGGTCAAGCCCATTCTTGCCCCTTGTAGCTCTAACATATAGGCGCAAGAGTACATCTTCCATGGTGAGTTCAGGTCCAGATTTATACTATATGACCATATTGAATCTTTCTAGAAGTTCCATCTAACATGCTTGTTGGCAGAAAAGGGTCGCCTGTGCTTTAAAGTATATGAGGGATTTGTGGTTGGTTAATACGGTGAATTCTTCCTGTTGTTTCAAGTAGCAGCGCCATTTGACAAGGTAGTGAACAATTTCTAACAACTCCTTGTCATGTAAGGGGTATCAGCACTCGCCGTATTTCAGTTTAAGCAACTCATAGGCTGCAGGCAGGAAGTCATCATCATGTTCTTGATTTGTAGTACTCCCCCAATGAATACTTCAGAGGTGTCTGTCTCCATTTGATATTCCCTATCTTGTTTGGGTATTGTAGGATGGGCACGGTTGTGAGATTCTCCTTAAGAAGTCTTAAGCAAAGGTTGTGTTGGGGGTCCATACAAACTTAGATTTGGCGCCAGTTATGGCAGACAGAGGTGCAATCAGGACACCACAGTAAGGGATGAATCATTGTATGTAGGCAACCATTCCCAGGAATTTGCATAGTTCAGACTTGTCCTTTGGAGGTGGCATTTTGAAGATGGCCTGGATTTTCTGGCTATCAGGCTTGATGCCATCCTTTGAAACTATGTTTCCTAGGAAAGGCAACTGTTTGCGGAAGAATTGGCATTTGGAGGGCTTGGCTAGCAGTTTATGTTGCGCCAGAGTAGCAAAGACTGCCTCCAAGTCTTTATGGTGCTGTTCTACCAACGGGCTGTAGACAATAATTTTGTCCAGGTACACCAGGGCATGCCTGCCAATGTGGGGGGAAACACTTTGTTCATAAAAGTCACAAAGGTCAGTGGTGCATTTGTCATCCCAAAATTGAGCACCACACACTTGTATGACCAGAACTTAGTGCAAAAGGCTGTCTTGGGTATATCTTCCTCTTTGATACAGATTTGGTTGTAGCCTGCGGTTAGGTCAATCTTGGAGAAGACTGTGGTATCACCCAGGGCATTGAAGAGGTTGTTGATGAGTGGGAGTGGGTAACAATTTTTGATTGTAACTTTGTTTAGGGCTTGGTAATCTGTGACTAGTCAAAGGGTACCATCTTTCTTTGCCACAAAGAATACAGCAACACCAAAGGGAGACTGTGAGGGGCGGATACAACCTTTTTCCAATGCCTCTTTGAGGTAAGCGTGTAGTGTGTTGTCTTTGTTTGGGGTGAGTTGGTAGATGGGTTGTGCCTTAGGTACAGCTTCCTTAAGTTGGATGGAGTGCTGTATGTGTTTTTCTGGTGGCAACCCTGGCAGAGCCTCTTTGAAGATTTCTGGATGATGGGCTACAATTTTGAAATCCTGAGGAGTAGTGATATCCTGGTGATCCTTTAAGTGTATGATCTCATATTGGCAGGAGTCCCATTCAATTGCCTTGAGGTTCTCCTTTTCATCCAAGGTTTCCTTAATGCGCACAAAGATGTGGTTGCGCAGGAGCTGGTCCACTGAGTCAGGGTAGATCTGGTAATTGGCGCCTTAGCGCTTGATGGTCAATACTGAGGTTGCTCATTCTACTTGTGGGTTATTCCTCCACAACCAGTCCATACCCAGAACAATGTCAAATTTAGGAAAATCAATGATGGGACCCTGGATGATGGAATGCAGGTTCTCTAGCATGACAGAGAAGGGGGCAGTTTCCTGTGTCACTGCAATGTGATGTTTGTTGGCTAAACCCACTTTCTTAATCAGCAAAGAATTAGTGGTTAGCTTGAACTTGTCTAAAAAGCTACTGTTGATGAGGGTTTAGTCTGTGCCCAAGTCCAAGAGTGCTGAGCCGGTGTAACTATGAAAGCGGAAAGGATAGGACATCAGTTTATTGGGATGTCTGACAATGGTGTAAAGTACTGGGTCTTCTGAGGGCACTTGGATCATTGGACATTGATCCACATCCTTGGGTCAGTACTCATTATTGGGCAAGTCAGGTTTTGTGCAGGGAGAGCTTGGCTCGCTTAATGCTCTCCCCAGGCTTTTCCCTCATCCTGATTGTCTTGGGTGGTGATGAATTGGAAGTGGGTGCAATTTGACTGCCCATTGTTTATGTTGCTGTGGCCATTCAAGCCTGATGGTTTATGACTTGAGTTATTGTTGTTGTTATTGTTGCCAAGAGGAAAACAGTTGGAGCGTCCAGCTGGATAAGAGTCCTTGGGTCTCTCTCTCTTCCCAGTCTGCACTTTATGAAGGGCATTGGACGTTTGTTTACTTGCTCTGCCTCACAATAAAGGCTCTGCAGGTTGGTCACTTGGTTCAGGTTGACGTGCCTCATCACATGTGACTTAAGTGCTTCATAGTACATGAGATGGGTAGCTGGGGTGTCAAAGGCCATATCTGAAGGGGCATGTAGTTGGAGTTCCTTGTATGCCCGGGAGAGCTCTTTCACCGTGCCTGTTTGGGTGAGATTCTTCACTTGGTGTATGATCATGAGTGTGATGTCCTTCATAAAAAATCTTGCCAGAAAGTCCTGCTTGAAGGTGTCCCAATCCTTCTTGGTGTGATTCTCATGCCACTTGTTGCACCAGGTACCAGTGTTGTGTGTCAATAAAATGGATATCTCTGCAATATAAAACTGTTGCAGGCATTCCATTTGCACCAGCTTGCTCTGTGCAGATCAAATTCATGCTGTGGTGTTGCTGTCATTAGCTCCAGCAAAAGGCTCCAAAGCGGCACTTCAAAGTCTCTGGGCTATGTGAGCTGGCATAATTCTTTCATCTGTTGCTTGAGGGATAGCAGCAGGTGCTTGGAAGGACTCCTGTGCCAACAAGGCGTTGAAGGTGGAGAGTGGGATTACCATATTCTGGTATAGCACAAAACCGTCAGGTATTACGCACCAGGCGTGTACAGTGCCCAGTCCAGTGGGAGGCCAGACATGATTCTATTGATGATTTGTTGACCGCAGCAAGTACAGGCAACTGAAAGAATTTTGGGGGGTAAAGTAGAATAAAACCCTATTCTGATACCAATGTTGTAACTGTGCTTTTTTAGCAGAGTTACAAAGGGAAAATATTTGAAAACTAGATAATATTCTTTATTGAGAGATAAGTATTATATAGTCACTGTGAATCTTGGATAACAGAAACATGATTGTGTTAATCACACAGTGGGATGGTAAAGGAAATGACCTGATCCTGGTAATAAGTTAAGCGCCAAATCAAGGTATCCACTGTGAAGGATCATCATCTGTTCATGTTGTTGGATTTGAAAATTTGAGTCAACTTCCTAGTTTGGCTTTGAGTGACTAGATAGTTGGATTGCGGGTCACAAGCCTACTTACTTGAAACCTTGCTGGCAGGTCAAGCCTGCTGTTTCAACAGCTATACCACAGATAAATTTGATACATATCTCTAGCTTAAGCCTTTTTTATAAAGGGAACAATCAGTCAGGTTTAATAGCACAGCTAAACTGCCACCTTTAAGCTCAGAGTTGGTGATATCTGGAGCTGGAGAAAAAGTATGTTATGCAGAGATATACTAATATCTTTCCTAGCAACTAGAGGAAAGAGCAAGGGAATGATTTTTAAATTTGGGGGGTTGTAGCCTCAAATATAGGGAATCAAGAAACCCATATTTGTCTTACTCCCTTATAAAGAGTGTATTCTTGAAGGGCTGGTATCTTTTCTTGAGAGGGGTCAGGTAGAAGGCCTTGGTTGGCTGAAAGAAAAATTCTGGGCTGCCCAGAGATGGCTAGATATTTTCTAGAGGTGTAACTAACTGGGGTGACATTTTTTGCACAGGTCTTTGATGACAATTCCCAGGTTCAGAGAGTATTAAGGCCAAAGATGTGTTAGATCCTGAATGAGTGTCATAAAAATCCTTCAAAGATGGTCTAATAAAAGCCAAAAAGCAGTTCATTTTGATCAAGGATTCTTTGAAAGATGGTGCAAAGGGCAGAGGCAATATCAGAGAAGGTTGGAGAGAGTAAAGTAACATCAATATTTCATCCATTGTGTAAGCCAAATTCTTGAGCACTGTTGGGCTTTGTTGATGTGGAAGGCAATATCTTTGTTTTAACATGAGAATATGGTTCTATCCAAGGCTAAAAGGGAGTAACTTTATAATCATTAAGTTCGATATAATGAAGGAGAGGATAGTAAGTCAGCCCTAATATCCAGGTCTATAATAACCTATATGAGTAATTTGCAAGCTTGGGCTTTGGCTGAGAGCTTTTTATTGAGGCTAGTAATAGCTATGGTTTAGGTTAGTCAGCCTCGTCTAAGACATCCCTTTCTGAAAATGAAACAAATATTGGTACAAACCATGATATGTGAGATATTAATGTTGAAGACTATTTTTAGAGGTTTACTGAACAATACAACATTTACATGCTAATTAGCCTGAAAGTGCTTTTAACGTAGCCAGTTGCACTTAGTGTATAAGCTATGCAAAGCTTTTTTGGATTTGACTTTTTATATTGAATGGTGTGGAGGCTATAGGAGAGATTTTTTGGTGAGAGAGCCTACAATCCTGCTATATTTTATAAAAAATCTTATTTGAAGGTTGAAAAGTAATGTAGATTCTGTTGGGCCAGCTGTAAGAACCGAGAATTTAAGTTTTGACTGATATTTTCTATTTTGTCAATATTTATGCCAAGACTTCTGTTTGATTGCTTGCTTCTCATTTACCATTTTTGGTCACCTATATTTCTGTGAATAATGAACCATTTCAGCCCAAACTGGTGTCACCCAAAATCCTCAGATCCCAGCTTTTAGAATCTTACTCCTTACAATATATTTCTGATTTGAAAGCATGAGTTAATCTCACTTAAACATAGTACCCCTATCATATCCTTTTTGTGGAATTGGGTATAAAAGCTCTCATAGTTCTATTATATCAAGCAATTCAATCTACTTTTGTTTAGGCTCATCAATAAAACTGTTGTCTTGATTTGAGCTGTATCTTTTGTATCCTTGGGAAATAGTAATTTATTGGTGATGGTTGAGCACAGTCTTTGATACAGCTGCAGCGGTTGTTTAAAAAGACTGAAGCCTTAAATCAGCCCTACAGCTCATTTTGAGTTGGCCCCAAGGCTTTTTATTTTAAAGGGCATAATTTTTTTATACCCAGAAGATTTACAATGTCATATCTTCTATGAGCTTATTCCCAACATTATAGCATGCTATAGAGGGTTTAAATATAAGCTCTACACTATCTATAATCCTGCCATGATGTTAGAAACAGGTTCCCAGAAACAAAAGGGGTTGGGAATCATGTGGGGATCTAAATTTAAGCTATTATGAATGGTAGATCAAGGGTTGAGTAAATATCTTATAATAAAGTATATCTTCTCTGTAGACAGCCTAAAGTTTTCGAGGAGCTGGATTCTTCCCTCCAGGCGTGAATACCAGGTGTTATACATGTGCTATTAACCTGATATGGGCTTCAGAATAGAACTCAGAGTGGCCAATAAATCAGGTTGGGGGTTTATAGCCCTTGTGGGCGCTCAAAGAATTATACACAAAAGATTCTTGGAAAAAGGAACAACAAATGAAAGTTACTATTGTTTATTAGCTTGGAGTGTACTACCAGCTATGATATTTGTAGAAGTGGATGGTGATTCAGGAGTAAAGCAAAATAGGGAGCACTACCTGACAGTTATACCTATCCCAAGGTCGTTCAAAGAGACAATTAAAATCGTAGCTTTAAAAGCAGTCATTAAGTTTAATTTTATAATTGAAATGGAGGTTTAAAGTTAGCAAGGAAATCCACTTTCAGATAATGGTTTTAAGAAGCTAACGGGCTTTTGAAGCTGCATGGGTGGTGAAAATATATAAAAGAATAAAAGAAGCGCTTCATAGTTTGGAAAGCAAAGCTTTCAGTAAATGTACCTGAATTCATAGCCTAACTATAAACGCTTTAAATCTTAACCTGAACCAGCCTTAAGTAATGAGAGTTGGGATATTTTTACTGCGTGAAAAATAATTAGAAGAGGCTGTTCATGAATTTTAGTGAAACCTCGACACCTAAAAATGTTAGAACCCTGTTTATTAATAAACGTACCCAAGAAGCAAGCAGCATTGGCTGGGAAAGCGCGGAGCATAGCAGGCCCTAACCCGCGGAATAGAGCGCCAGGTCCTTCAGTACGGATAAGCTTGAAAAAGACATCGGCGATGCCCTTGTATGTTCCTTCGGGAGCAGTCTGGAGCCGAGATTTAATTACATCTGGAGGCTAGATTGAATAGTAAGCATGGCAATATCACTAAAATACAAGTATAAACTTACAATAGCGACTGCCCAGTTAGCCATTCCAGCAAGACCTCCTGCCGTAAACACTGCTGCTGGACTTAAATCAGTTGGCGACGCACCTTTGGGCGTGAGAAGGATTTTAAATCCTTCATAGGCGCCAAAATAGGCAACCGATCCAGGGCCATCTCTTAAGAGTGTAGCTGCTGTGCCCTTGTAGAGAGAACGGATTCCTCCGGTAGCCAAAATGCCTCTAACCGCATCCAACGGTCCACGATATTTGGTGACAGCTTCTCCTCCAGTTCCTTGAATTTGTAAAAGACATTTAACTCTTTCAATAGGAGTCATTAGAAGAGTAGCGGGGATGGCGGAGAACCCACCAGCAAAGCAGATAGAGCCCATACCAAGAGGTTCATTAGGGTCAGTGCCAGTTATGTGCCGAGATATTTGTTTACCAAGGTCGTATCCCCAAAAACAGATGGCAAAGATGGGTGTTACCCCGATCAAAGGAGTCACCATTCCTCTATACAAACCACGAACCCCGTCTTTGGCGATGGTCTGCTTAAAGCAGTCTACCAACCCAGTATATTGGGTAGAGGTTTGCAGGCGAACCTTGATCAAATCGAGAGGATGACCGGCCATCACCAAGCACATGCCACCAAAGCCACCAGAAATAAAGGACTTAACACTAGAGGCAGCATTGTTTGTTTCACCTTGGGCCTCATTGGCTTTAGTTGAGGTCTTCGCCTCTGGGGGATTTGCAACGTCACTCATTTGATTCTATACTAGACTTCTAAGATGAAATAAGGAAAATGTAAATTGATGGAAAAAATAGTAATTTAATAATAGTCTTGAAACAAAATTACCTGGAATTACAAAGGAATATACCAAATCCAAGCAGTAAGGATAGTACATTGTTAATTTAGAGTAGTCACTCTATCTACTGCGATTGTGCCATCTGGTGGCGAGATTCGACTTTTATTTTATCCTCAGATTAGATAGGGCGGATGATAAAATAGTTATCATTGGACTACAACGATAGCCAAAAAGGTTTTTAATCTGTTGCACTTAATAAATCACCAGTCTACGTTTTACGGCTGATAGGAGTAAGCCTTTATGAAAAAGATACTATCCAATAAAAGCGCAGTTTTAACTTCATAACAACAAATATAGACCATTTAAAGTAAAATTTATTTCTTATTAAAAAGCAAATCACCACCTATACATGGACAGATACTTGACGCTATAAATGTTTGAAAACTAATTTAATAATCAATTTAATTCAACTTGGCTCTACCCAATCAGATAACGATTTATAACATCAACCAAACCAAAATATACCATGCAATCCAAGCTCAAAACAATTGACCCCACCACCACTCTAGCGAGAAAAGGTCATCCACCATCCTTGCTGACCAGCAAAGCTCCTGAATGAAGCAGAATATTTCGAGCTCAAGATGATCAGATTCAATCCGAAACTTTGCCAGGCTTGTATAAACCCTTTTATCGAATCTGACATGCTCAAAAAAGTGAACGCTTGAGAACTATAAGATCTAACAACTGATGCCCAAGCACTGCAAGCACTTAACAACGTCTAAATATATCAGCTAACAAGAATCAGAATTGAACTGTTCTTCATCAGACAGGTAAAGTAACTCCAATAATGGCAAGGATCAACCTTGGGTGGCCAGCCCGTCATTTTCATGGAATGCACAGGCCATAGGTTTAGCCGGCAGGGCCCATCACAAGATCAGAACTAATTTTATGAGGTAGGATATAGAATTTCCCACCCAGGACCACAGGCTGACGGCTGGGATTATTGTGTCAAACACCTCAGTGAGGGTGATATACACAATCCTGAGCAGCTTGCTCATGTGATCAGTTGGGAGGCTGGGCAAGCAGGCAGGCATTGGCTTGGGAGTCACAGGTGGCTCCATATTGCGCTGGTATGCAGGAAAGAAGTTGAACTTGCCTCTGGACAGTTTGGGCTCAGTTAAGTACCAGGGACTTTTTCAGTTGTATCCAACTGTGGATTTTATGTGGGCCAAAGGATATAGTTCAAGGATCTTTTTGGGGGTATAGTCTTTATACTCAGGTTTTAATGGATACTTCATGAAGTGAACAGGATCAAAAGAAACACCTGAGAAGAATAAATCTGCAGGTGGAAGGGAAAAAGGACCAGAAGGTCTTGTACTGAATTGATAGATAGAAAAAATAAAATAAGGCAATAGCTGTGGAAGACAATATGACATAATCTTTATTTAAAAACAGCAATAAATTTGGAGCGCGGGGTCTGTAGGTCTATATAGCATCCTACCTCAAAACTTAGTATTTTTCATGGGGGCTTTATCAGGGCATCAGGAGATGTGGGGCCAAGTAACAGGACGCTTGGGTTCAGAGGCGGTAAAATGGCACCTGGGCCAGGAGTTCTCCCATTGGTCAGAAATAGGGCTGCTTCAGATTTGAGAGAATCTTCTCAAATGTCAGGAAGCCAGTCATAGGTGGAGGCATTGGGCAGCTTGGGGTGAGCTGCGGCCAAGCCGGCGGGTAAGGCCCACCATAGAATGGGTGCTAACTTGATAATGTAAGATACAGATCAACTGAGTAAGGACCAGGGTCTGGAGTTGGGGACCATGGAATCCACTAATCCTGTCAAAGTAATGTAGAGTACTCCAAACAGTTAGGTAGAGGTGGTCTCGGCAGCGGTGGTAGGTTCCAGTGGGCGGTCTGGTCTTGGGGTTAATGGTGGAGTCATGGGGACAAAGTACGCTGGTAGGTAGTTGTACTTATCTTTGAACAATAAGGGCAGTATCTTGACCCTCTTTCTTTTGTGTCCTATGTACTCAGTACTTCTAGTCCTTGCCAAAGGGTCAGCAATGAGGATGATTTCCAAGTCGTACTCTAAATAGGCTGGGTTAGGGGGTATTTAGTAAAGTGCACAGGTCCAAAGATGGCTCCCGGGGGACGGTATAATGCCTGGGGCAATTCAGCAGATTGGTCCTGGGAGGGGGCGGCAGCCTGGTAGTCTACTTGACCAGAATTAAGATGGAAGATCACTAAGGCTAGATAGGGTAAGATTTGTTTGAACCAAAGGTTCATAAAACTTTATTATCAAAAATGACAATGTGGTCTTCACCATACTGCCAGGGTTTTTATACCATGGGACTTTGCTTCTTCAATTTTTGCAGGGTTCAGGTTTGCAGACAAGGCACTGGCGGGGCATGGATCTTGGCTTAGATTCTCAAGGGCGGGAGATCCAGGTAGCACCTGCTCTGGTGAATAGAAGTGGCAATGCTTTGTTCCGCCGCCACTGTTCACTATGTCACCTGAGTAGTTCAATTGCACTACCATCTCTGAATGGAATGCTGGTAGCTGATGGTGGTCATTGGCAGAGTTAAAAATAGGTTTTGTTTTAACCTTCTTAAGGCAAGCTGCAACCTCTGCATAGGTTCAGGTCTTTGGTGGCTCAAGGTTAGCATCAATCTGATGACCATTCGGGGAATTGTCCTTGGGATACTGGCGGGTCTTGGAGTAACTCGTTAACTCGGGTACACAATTTAGCAAGTGGGTGGGTTCCTGTCCACTTTGCGTGACTCAAGTAGTCTTTGGAGGATCAGGGTTTGGTTCCAGGGCTTCCAGCGTTGATTCTGAAGCTCCAGTATTAGCTTTTGGCAGGTTGGCAGTAGTTCCTTCCCTGATCTCTGTTAGCCAGGTTACATTTCTTTTGTCGGTATGGATATTCAATGGCACCAGTTTGGCAGCAGACTGGCAACTATTCAGGGAACCCTCCGTAGTAGGCCGGCAGATTGCAGAGTAATTTACCAATTTGAGCCTGTGACTCAACAGATTGGCGGGTCCTGGACTGTTCTGGAGGGTTTGATCTGCCTTCTTGGAACTGAGGTTCAACTCTTGGGTTTTCAATACAAGTATTGAAATGTCATTCACAACATTAAAGAAGATTTTCTCAGAATTGTTTCTATATTGAAGACAATCTGGCATTCTTTTCTGGAATTTTTTTTAAATAAAAAATGTCTGTATTTTTATTTTTATTTTTAAGATTTAAAAGATAAGATTTCAAATTTAGCTTTTCATTCAAAAAGAAAATTTTAGCTTTAATATATATTAAATATTGCCTCATCCAGAAAACAGAAAGCCGTCTGGGGCCTTCTTTTGAAATTTCAGATTTCCCCAACGTAGGGGAATCCAAAAGAAATAGACAGGGAAGGGGAGATGGGACAATTACAATAAATGCTGTAATTGTCCCTTTTTTGGGCCAAAACAGCCCTAGTTGGAAATCCCAAATTGGTTACTTGATTCTCTAATTCTTGGGTTGTGGTCATGGGGTTGGGGCATGAGCCTGCACTTACTTTGGGTGATACATCCTGATTGACCACTAGGGCGGTCTTCAAGCCCATTAAGCAAACGGTAGGAATTTTGTTGCCTCTATTAGGCGCCTTGACTACTCCTTCATTTAGTGTGATGATTCCTTTGGTTTGGCTGGCTTTATCTTTCAAAAAATAATTCTTGGCCTTGGTTTGGGGGGTTCAGTCTCAGAAAAAAGCAGGTGGCTGGCCCGTCAGTTCTCAGGGCTGGCAGCCCACAGAGGGTCAGGGTTTAAATCCTGCCCTTGTCCTGGGTTTCCAGGGGAAGAAAATTTTCAATCCTGACACTACTAGTGACAATCTGACAACCTTTGAAATAGTAATCAAGGAGAAAACGGAAGAATTATATCTTTTATTGGATATTAGTTTTGGTTTCTAAGCTAAATATATTGTGGCTTGTGTCAGAGAAAGAAGCCAGAAAGAAAAGGCCTGGCTTGCACCTTGGGGCATAATGACACCTGGATGTGCCCCAACAAAAGGCTGGAAGCAACATTTTCATAGGGAATTTAAGGAGCTGATAGAGAAGACAAAGATTAAGAATGATTCAGTGCCATAAATACAGCACTTGTCATTAAGGATTATCTCTCACATATACATTTTTTCTTCTTTGTCAGCTCCCCTTTGGGCGCTGACAAGGAGCTTCCAGTCTGGGAAAATTGGGACACACCAAAGAGATAAAAACTCTTCTAATTATTACTCACCATTATTGAAGAAGGCAGTGAGAATTTTCCTGCTAAAAAGAGATTACATTCATTCTAGAAACTAGGATATCAAATAGGTATAAATGGGGAATGATAATTAAAAAATCTCTAAAAATAACAAGGAAATCTGTTATGATTTGCCATAAAATCTTTACCAATTTAATGATAGGAGAAAGACAAGCTTAGACTAGCTTCATGGAGGCAAGCACAAATCAGAGACAGAAATCTGCACTGCAATACTCTTAAAGATACTTGAAGTCAAAAGCAGGAAAATGTGGGCCCAGACTGTCAAAACTGTCACGGTAGATTCCATCATGCCAGGAATTATCTGCCTGAGCAAGAAGGCTCAAAAAGCCAGAAAACCTTTATCAAAATTGACCAAGTTAACAGATTTAAATCAACCAGTCAATTGAAAATGGGTTACAGCTGCTCCAGTCTGTCAGCTGAAACTGCTTCCTCCTTGCAAATTGACATTGATAAATTGGCACAATTTGAGGGTCACTCAATATGAGCTTGTTAATCAGCACGGTTGTCAGAAGCTGGTCACACAAGGGCTCTTTGCAATCTGGACCAGATACTTACTTGACAATGTGGAAGGAATAGGAGGTCAAGACTCAGGTGGTGTTGCTTAGTCAATTTTATGATATATATTGAATAATTTTCACTGTTTCAACTCTAAGAGTTGAGTCCTCCCAAAATTTTACTCAATAAAAATCATTTATCCCAAGTTCTAATTTAATTTCAAAAAATGCATCCTGTGATGGGGTTGTTACAATATATTCTGTACAATCTGATTCTCAACCAAATAATTTCTTGAAGATGGGGTCCTGCAGTTGGAACTTTGTTGTTGGTGCCGCCCAATGTTAATTTTGCGCCAACCAATTTTGCAGCTCTCCCCCATTCTTGAAACTGAAAATTGTGTTGCCACCCAATGTCCAGAATTTTATTCTGAATATTCATTGATGTTTTCTCAGGCCATTTATCTTGGGCTACTTTGGTTAGGATTAATTTTTCTGCTTAATCCTGGCATTACAATTGGAAAATTTACAAAAAGAGATTGAAACCACGTTGGTGGTTAATCATTAATTCTATGTGGATTTGGGTGGTAATTCCCCATCACTTAGAAACAGCTTCATACTATCCTGCAATTTCTGTCACAAAAACCATACCTATTTTCCAGAAATAGCTATATCTAAGTGCTGCCATCCAGAAAGGTAGATTTCCTGACCTCAGCCACCTTCAACAATCACATATTTAAAGCTTAAAGTTGATTTGAAGCAGATTGCTGCTGAGAAAATTGAGTCTGAGCGGGGCACAAATGTCCCACACTCAACTTTCTTACCAATAGTTGCATGGGTATTGAACCCTGACCTCCTAGGAGGTCAGGTAACGGCTTACAGAATCATCATTGGCGGTGTATTTAAGCTGAGCAAATACCAGGTATAGGAAGGCCATCTCATCAAGATTTACCCAAGAGCCTTCAAGTACTATATATTTCTAACAAGCTACCTTAAAAGTTTGATATTTTCAATCCAAATAAATACCACTCCTCAAGATGCACTGATTCCAATACCTGCCCATAAGATCTGCAATAGCGTTATTGTTAGACCCTGCATTTTTCCACCCCAAGATCCTGAAAACCTGCCATCCCCTAAGAAATGGCTCCTGAAACTTGTAAAGCTGGGTGTGGACCGGCCAAAGCTACTGACCCCTTGAAAGTGGATCAAGTCCAAGCCTTTATTTGTTACCTTTTCATTGTAATTTTCTGTACTCTGCTGTATTCTTGTGTTGGAGTTGACTGTTTCTGAGTAAATCTGTATGCTCTTCATCTTGTTGGTGAAGTCATCCTGATTTGGGTGCATGTTTCTCATGCAATCAATCATGAAGAGCTTGCACTCTACTTCATCCTGGCACAGCCACCAAAAAATAAGAAGGATGGGTTTTATTTTTAAAGAAAAGAACAAATGTGCAAATAACTAATAGATAAGGGTCAATGGTGAGGCCTCTGTGCTTTAAATTGGTTACAATGGGCTCCACCCAACCCCCTGTAGCCATTCAAAAGGTTGGGGGGCAGGGAAGCCCAAGAACCCAACCTAATCCAACCCATGAAAGTTTAAAAAGCTTTCAAATTCAAACCCGCATTGCAATTAAATGCATTTAGAGAAGTCTGCGGGCCTTGGATGTAAAGTTACTCCTCTTATGGCCTTAGATAGGAAAATTTTCCCCATCAAACAAAGAAAACCTCCCAAAACCCAACCAAAATGCTCAATTATTTTGAGGATTTAGCCCACACTATGGATGAAAGATCTGTATTGGCATACCCCATAGACACTCCTGCCTTCACTTCTCTACCCTGAGAGGGAACACTTATTAACTAGATTATTTGTTGGCTTGGTGTCAACATTTTTTAAAGGCCATTAAAACAGACCAATCAAAACAACCCACATTGACGCTCACAAACCCAAATAAACTTCTGAACCTCAAGTTTCCTCCAGCCAATTGAAATGCAAGCCAGAAATTGTTGTAAAACTCTTCAGTTCCCCTGAGCTTGGCCAGAAAATTTCCTCCTCCAACCAATCAGACAACATGGTCTTGTCAGCTGACCAGCAAAACCTGAAATCATTCCCTTAAGGTCAAGCAAGGGGGATTTTGGTCCCCTGCTTGTTCATTCTTTTACTCTAATAAATTTTAAGGTTTCAACCAACAAATTTTCTATTATATATCTGAGCTCTTGTTTTGGGGGCTTTTTTTTTATAAAATTGTTAGTAGAAACTCTTTCTTTTATTACCTATTTGCTGGAACTGTTGTCTTCAGATTTCTTCCCTATGTGGTCTAAGTTAGCCAGAGTGTATAGAAGGTTTGCTCTTACACTTGCTTTGAAAACCCCTGTTCAAACTTTATCTTTCTATATAAAATTGGTATAATTAGCTATTTCAATCTAGAAAATGTAACACTTTTGCTTTACTTTGAACCTGAGTTTATTTGTGTCATTGTTAAAGTTACATGTGGTTCTTCCCAAGATCAAATTAAGTCCCTAATGCCCATTTTACTTGTTTTTCTTGTAGCCATTATAGCTAGTGAGAGCATTAATAATTTTAGACCCAGAAATCACACCAGAAGCCTCTAAAATTCCTAGAGATTCTATCAATGTTAACTCCTGTCATAAAGTTTGTGGTTTTTCCCTTGGCACCAGTTCTAGTCTTCACTTGGTCCACCTCCCCCAATTTGTGGGGTTGTATCTTGTCTTTGGCCCACCTGGTGGGGAATGACCCAGGCAGGGGTTTGCATTTATTGTAAGATCTTCCAGGCAGAGTCAACAACCTTCTCTCTACTGAAGAGACCTTGGTTAAAAGCCTTGCCTGCAATGACCTTAACTTGTACTACCCTGAATCCAGCCCAGCTCATCTTCAAGATGAGGTAGCTCTTGTCCCTTGCTTTCCCCTGTCAGAGGAGCAGGTCCCTCCCCTGCATGAGTCACCTGAAGCCCTGGTCCGCGCCCCCTTGTGTGCTCCCTGGTTGCTTTCTGGACTGGTGCTGATGAAGATTGATGCCTACCTTCCCTGGGTGTCCCCCATATCCTCACTCTGTCTTCATTTAGAGCAGCTATCCCAGTAATTCACTGGATGGCATCCTGGTGGTTTATTTTGCTGGGATGTGAGCCAAACTAAATTAGTTTAGCCTCTCTCTCACATTGGAGGTAAAATCAACTCCTAATTGCAATGATGGAGGTTATCTTTACCCCTCAGGAGGTTCCTGGGGAGCCTGACCAAGTGAGCAGCTGCTGCTGGGCTTTCCTTTTTTATTTCCAATGTTCCTAGTACCCTGGGAGATCATAGCATCTGTTGCAACCACTGGGAATGTATGAACTCACCTTTAATCTAGTGCATGAGAAATGTCTATAGCACCTTGGAGAGGATGGTACAAGGGTCAGGATATCTTTTTGATTGCCTTGGGTGCATTTCCTGACCCAGCATTAAGGAAACAGAACCAATGCTTACATCTTGATCCTGCTGATGTTCAAAGATCAGGTATGTGTGGGATGATAGTGTGGTTGATTTTCATGTAACTGAACTATCATTATGATGAAGGGGAGGATAAGGATCATCAAAATGGAAGGTTTGGGGTTGAATCTTCCACCTTGACATTTAATTAGTTTGAGACATTTGTAACTCTGCTTTTATAGGTTAATTTGTTACAGTAGTTTAAAAAAGCTATGGCAACAAGAAAAAATTCTTCAGATTTAAACAAAATCCAAGTCGCGCAAGATTCAGGATTCAATTAATTTAAATATCTTTGGTTAATAAATGAACTGTCAAACCAAAAACAAAATTTCACTAACCCATCATACAAAATTAAAGCAAACATCAAGCGGTGTAGTTCAAACCACAAACAAAATGAACTGACACAACAAGTGAAATGAATGGATGCTATTCTGGAGTATATTATAATCCAAGCAGGATTCATATGAGGCACCAACAGAAGGACTAAATTGAAACAAAACTTGAACAATCTAGAAGCAAGATTACACAAGCACAAAACAAAATGAACTCACACAAGATGTGTAGTATGAGCAGCCTAAAATAGAAAAATAACAGTTTAACAGCCAATCAACAGCTGTCCAATTTAGGACCAGAGGCATTTTATTCATTTTTTATGGCCCCAGATTTGTATGAAATGGTTTTGAGAACCCTCCAAATATGGACTCAAGATTACAATAAAAATAATTCATTGAATTTTAAAATTTCTACTTTTAGTGATTTTATCCTAGGTTTTTTTACAATGGTTTTTACAAGCAATATCTTCAACCGCGCCAGCAGCCAAGCCAGCTTCAATGGAGGTGAGGCTCAGAACGTGGAGGCACCTGTTTACACCCAAGCCTTTGAGGCGGGTAACAAGGAAGCTGACCTGTTACTGTACCCCAACTTATATGGCTTTGACTTGTTTGAGAGTCACTTAGCGTCTAGCTCTGCCCTTGCTCCCACACCCACCCCTGCACAAGCTGTCTGTCAACCAACCAATCAGGATGGCAACCTCAATCCAGAACAACTTCCCGCCATCACCCAACCTGCCCCCCCTCAGCCAATCAGGCTTCAGCTCCCGCCGCCCAGCGCCCCAAACACAGAATAATCACTGCCCAAATTCTTCAGGAAATTGTGGCACTCAACCTGCAGGGTCTGTCCTGGGATCAGATAGCCAGCCAATTACAATTCTTCCGGGCTAATGTCATGTGGGAATTCAACAACCTGATAAATAAGGGAAATCTGATTGGGACGGCCAAGGAGCCAAAGAAGGCCACATAGTCCCAGATCAATAAGGCATACCCAATAATGCTTGACCTCCTCCAGCGGGACCCCAGGCTTCCCTTGACCCAGGTCTGGAAGCAACTTGCGCACCATGGCATTTGGGTGTCTGAGCGCATGGTGCAGCTCTGGATGCACGGAAAGGTGGCTTCAATTAGGGTTCTTACAAATTTTGCCAGCAACCAATGGATGGCACTGAGGATTCCCCATATTTCACCGCAATTGAATCAACCCTGGTCAGATGCTTGACAAGTCTAACAGATTGTTGTAACTGTGCTGTTTTAGCAGAGTTACACAGGGAAAAAATATTTAGAAGCTAGATAATAATCTTTATTGGAAGATAGTGATCATATAGTTCATGTGAATCAAGGATAGTAGGAACAAGATTGGTGATCACATGGCTGGATGGAAGAAGGGGGTGGCTTGATCCTGGTAATGAGTCAAGCGTCAAATTGAGGTATCCACTGTAAAGAATCATCATCTGTTCATGTTGTTGGATTTGGTAATTTGAGTTGACTTCCTAGTCTGGCTTTGAGTGGCCGGGTAATTGGATTGCAGGTCACAAACCTGCTTGTTTGGAACCTTGCTGGCAGGTTGAGCCTGCAGTTTTGACAAGATGACATCATGTTTGTCTTGTACTACAAGTTATTGATTGCATTTGACAATTTTGGTGAGCAAGGAAAAGTCGCCATCAAGAATGGAAGGAAGAAGGTCAAGAAGGGGACATTTATTGGTGCATTTCTGGCTGTTTCAGCCAAGGGTTTTGTCTACTATTGGACAAACACTGATTTCATCAATGGGTACTCATACAGCCACATCCTCGGTGGATTGCTTGACTCCTGAGATGGCTCAAATTCCAAATACCAGGTTTTCTTGAGCCACCAGATGGAGGGAAGCTCCACCGCTCTTGAGGTCATCCAGGAACGCGGGCACCAGGCCTCTGTGTACCCAGCTGGTCACACTGACATCCATCTGGCAGATGTTGTGTTCTTTAATATTGAAGATACACTCCGGGAGTGCCGCCCTCAGGCTTTTAACAACCTCTATCTTGGGGTCCTTGATCACAATTTTCTCTTTGGTCACCAAATGGTGGCTGACTTGTTTGCGCAAATGGTTTTCCATGTGAACATGGGCAACCAATCAGGCAATGATAAGTGCTTCCCACCCCGTGCCACAGCCACCTACCAGCCCATCCAGCCAATGACTGATGAGGAGTACAATGAGCGGTATATGGCGGCCATCACGCGCAATCCTCCTGCCTCCACCCCCGCCACCAACACCCCCTGCCCGCAAACCCAACCCATCCAATCACAGACCCCCCAGGCCAGCACTGCCTCTACGTCTTCCTTCCTGCGCCATTCTGCCTACTAGGAATCACTCTTCCCTGCCTCAATAAACCCCTGGTCCCAGAAAATTTCTATTTATATTATCTTTATTTTGAATTTCAATTGTTTGTGTTCTCTTTGTTTATAGTTGGTTTTATTCTTTATGTTCAGCTTATTTCTATAAAATCATATATTTACTATGTTGTGTATCTAGATCCTGAACACAGTTATTTTTAGCACCCAAACATAGCCCCTTGTGAAAATATTAACAACAATTTGGTGATCAGCTAAATTTGAATTAGAAAATTATAGTGTTAACTGTTTTTAGATAAAGTTGTTACTGATCCAAATTCAAAACCTATATGATAAACTTTATGTCACAACAATCACTTTATCACTTGGCTCCAGATTGGCTTAAAGTTTATCATTAAGGTTTTGAATTCAGATCAGTAACAACTTTATCTAAAAACAGTTAATACTATAATTTTCTAATTCAAATTTAGCTGATCACCAAATTGTTGTTAATATTTTCACAAGGGGCTATGCCAAGCGCCAAAAATAATATGGTAATCAAGGAAACAATGCCAACACAAAGCAAACAACACATATTTAGATGAGCGTAAAACATATACACAATGGGTAAAAAGATGAGATAATGTAGTAAATGGGAAAAAAGGAATAAATAAAGAGGCAACAGTATCAAAATAATACAGAAATTATTGAGGCAAAAGCTATAAAACATATGGAAAGGTTAGTAAAAAATCAATGAGAGAATTGGAGAAGCTGCTAAAAGACCTCAACTTGGCAATTGCCAAAATAAAGGACATTGACTGCAAGGTCAAAGCAAAGGTGAAGTCTGCCGTCCTCACTGGGGACAAAATTGATAAGGTGTCCGCAAAGGCACTAATGTCAAAAATGCCTGACACCCCAGAAATAACAATTGAGCGCTTACTAAATATTCAAAAAACTGTGGTTGAGGGGCTCCAGTTCAAGGCATACAATCTTTCTGTGCTGTCTGTCTGGGTTGATGACCCAGAGATGTATGCCCACCTCAAACCCGCCAAGTGTGCCAGGGCAGAGGACACCAAATTGCCCGCACAACTGCTTGCGCCGAGAATGGCAAAGCCAGCTGAAGCCGCTGGCAAGGAAGAAATCCTAGAAGGTAACCTAAAAAATTATAATTAATAAAAATTCTTAAATACTTACCTTTTTTTAGAAGATGTTGATGGTGAACTCCGCCAGGTCCTGGTCCCTTTTGTTCCCCCCACCTTCTATGCTAACTATGCTAATCATGTGGAAAAACAACTCTATCTGTCCCCCCTGTCTTGCAGGAGCTTGAAGACAGGATTCAAGGTACATTTCAAATGTCCAGGGAGGCATTGGCTGGGCTAACGCATGAAGAGGGGGCATCCAAGTGGGCAGTTACTGCCTACAAGGATGCTCAACTGGTCCGCCTGGACCCGGTTAACCTCAGTGGACTTTACTGTGTAAACTTTATTGAGCTTGTTTGGGACGTCCTGGCGGCGCTCTCATTCAAGAATATACCGGAGATGGGCCAGGCCCATGTGGCTGCTTGCTTCTGCTTCCTGGTGGAGCATATTATTTCTTACCTGTTGGAGAACTTTGGGCGTGCAGTGTTAAAATTGGCTATTGCAGACGCAACAGTTGTAAAGAAAACCAAGATCATCCTGGCGGACTTTGGGCTGGCCTAGAGTGCTGACAAGACAGGGGTCCCTGCAGCTATGGAGCTGATTTTTCCAAAACCAAGTACAAGAAGAAGATTAGCGCAGTCTATAATAAACTGTGTGAGTTTACAGAAGCCTTTGCTGGACAAAGGCTTCATCTGGTTATTTACCTGGGGTTCTTATTCTTCTTTGGGATGGGTGCGTCTGTAGAGGACCTGGACAGGGTCCTTCTTGTAAAGTTCTGTGGTCTGACTTTGGCCCTAGATCAGGATGTATTTCCCAGACCATCAAAAAAGGTGTCCTGCGTGCAGGCAAAACCCCTCTAAAACCTGGAGGACTTGGCTCACACAGTAGATGAACGCTTTGTGTTGGCCTTCCCAGCTGAAGTTCTCATTTCCCCTTTGGAGTCCCCTACAACTGCGGAAGAGACATTAATTTGGTTGGATTGCTTGTTGTCCTGGTGTTGCCCGGTCCTGAAACAATTAGCAAACCAACAAAAAAATGTGGGCCACATGAAGTTGGAAAGGTCAAATCTGCAGCCCAGGGAAATTGGGTACCAAAACCTGCAACCAGAGGTGTCCCAGGTAACTAATTCCTCTGGCCCAGGAGTCCCCTGGACCAAAACAATTGGGTTCTGGAGCTCTCTGGTGGAGACGTCAGAGGAAGGCATTAGGGGAAATGCGCACCCTGAGTCCTTGGAAGGCTCCTAGCCAATAAAGGGGCTGAGCCTTACATCTGGCCCCGCGGCCCCTATTTTCTGGGTCTTAAACCAAGATAAGATTGGCTAGTACTCTTTAATAGGCTCCCCTTTAGATTGCACTCTGATAGCCCCTTTCATAACTCCTCCCGTCCTATCACCCCCCCCCTTTGCATAAAATGGAAGCATTGGCTGTCAGGTCCCTTTCTTACCAATTCCAATTGTTGAATAAACTCCTGACTTTGCAAATCTTTTGTATTTTAAAGTTTGTTTAACAATAAAGGTATTTATCCCAACTCCCACTGTTGTTCCCGCCTCCCGCTTTCTCTGGCCTGCCTGCCCGTCTGCCTGTTGTTTTTTGTTGGGAATTGTTCTGAGAACAATAACTTGGACCATTCCCTGTTATTCACCCGAGCACTTAATTGTCCCCGCCAACCGCCTTCCCTGGCCCACCTGCCCGACTGCCCGCCCACCCATTGTTTCTGTTGGGAATTGTTCCGAGTAATAATTTGGATCATTTCTTATTATTTACCTGTGCACCTGGTCTGTCCGCCCAGTAGTCTTAGCAAAAGAAGGTTACTCATTGGAATCATGTTGTCACCTTAGTACAAGATGGCTATGTGGATACTGGTGCCCATTTCCCTCTTGTTCTGGTCCTCAAACCCAGTCTTTTGGAGAAAACTTTCCTTGATTTCTTGATCTTCTGAGTTTATTCCTAGTCATTTTACAAATGTAATTGAGCATCTCACCCAGATTCCCTTCAAACCAGGATCCTATGGGTTGTTCTCTTGGTTGTCTTTTCATCTTGAAGCGTTGTTGCCACCTTTGGAATCTGTGACTACTGAAACTCCTTCTTCTGACTTGGTCAATCCTTCCCCCTTGCGCCAAAACCCTGAGTCAAATACAGAGGCCCCTTTCACTTGGGATTGCTCTCTATGGCTACTTACTGGAGCCATGGTCATAGCTTTGGATGCATACTTCCCTCCCCTTTCACATCCGGTCTCCTTTGGGAGGCCCCTTCAAGCGGCTATCTCAGTCTTGCACTGGATGGCATCCTGGTGGTTGGTCCCACCAGGATGCGAGCCAGACTTTGTTAGTCTAGCTCCCCTCTCTTACATAATTGGTAAACCAATTAATTTAGCTTTTGAAGCCTTTTGCAACTGGTTGCCCTCCCTTGTGCTTGCTCTGATTTGTGCCAGCGTGGGTTCCCTGATCTCTGGGACCCTTACTGTCCTGGCCATTGTGTTCCTTCTGTCTACCTTGAAGAAGTGGGCCTCAGAACGTGCTAAGAGTGCATCCACAGCTTCATCTGTCACCTCTGCCATCAATGTAACGTTGGTTAGTCCATGTACCTCCCCACCCACAGCAGCTGTCAAGGAAAAAGTCCTCGACGCTTTGGGTGAGCTCCAGCTGCGACTGTCAGCAGATCTTTCCCCCTCAGATATTCCCATCACAGATGCTCAATGCTCAGTTGCTCTCATGGATGCCTTAGATGGAGACATGCGTCTTTGGGTAAGAACCCTCTTATGCCCAAGTCAGGAAGTTGGGGATTCCTCCTCCCTTCTTACTTTGATGGCTGCAGCAGTAGCAGCCCCGGGATCCAAGTCTACCACTATCTTTAAGATGCTCCAATCAAAAGGGTTGGCATCAGACCTGGCATCTCACATTGAGGCTTTTGCTGTGAAAGCAGCTTCCTTTGGCCTTCCTGTAGAGGTAGCAGTTGCCATGTTCTGCCACTCATTGGATCCTGCTTCAGCCTCAAAGGAGGCTTGGGATCCTGCTCCTGGCTCCTTGGAAAAAGCATTTGGTCTTGCTTGCCGCCTGAGCGCCCTCCCTGCCTACACCCCCAAGCAAGGCATCATGGCCTCCTTTCCTGTGGTCAAGAATCCCCCTGCCAAAGCTCCTCAGAAACCGGCTAAGTCCCAGGGCGGGATAAGTGTCCTGTGTCCTAATTGGCCCACCACTTCTGGGTCGGTCTCTGAATTTGCAGGGTCTGCCAACATCCCAGATGTTGCCTCAGGAGAGCCTTCTGGTTCTATCTTGAGTATGCAGAATAAAGAGGATTTGTCATATTTCCTTTTAAATGCAACCTTCTATACACGCACCAGAAAGGCCAAAATCACTGTATTAATTGACACTGGTGCAGCAGGTAATTTCATGAACCGCACCTTAGCAAGATCTATGGACCTCACCTGTCTTGGCCCTAAAGAATTGTTGGGCGCAAGTAAGGTACCAGTTACAACATATCCTGTTTCTAAACCCCTTAGTTACTGTACTGGTAATCATGTATTTGTTAGCAGATTCTTGGCTGTGGATGATCTACTATTTCCTGTCATCCTTGGAGTGGGTTGGTGGCACCGGCATCAGGTTCACATTGACGGACCTGAAAATGAGCTCCACTTCTCCTTGTACAGTTCTGCTGGTGTTTTGTCCTTGCTAAAACCTGGAGTAGAGCCCCCTAAGAGTTGCTTGTCCTTAAAAGCCTCTCCAGAGGTACCTTCCCCAGTGTTGATCCCAGGAATCCTGGCACCGTACCAAGATGCATTTGATCTGTCCCTTGCTACTGCACTCCCCCAACACACGCATCATGATGTGACCTTTCAGACTACTGTAGACCTGGTAAAGATTGATGCGCCCATTACCCACTCAGTGAGCGTGAGGACAAAGCATTAGGTGTCTGGCTAGACAACATGCTGGTCAAAGGGTGGATTGTAAAGAAGCCTTCATCTGTGAGCTTGCCAGTAGTGTTTGCAGAAAAATCAGACAGAGCCCTGCGCCCTTGTGTGGATTACACTCTCTTGAACAATGTGACTGTTCCAGATTGTTATCCCCTTCCTCTAGAAGCCTCTATTGCCCAATCCATTGCCAAGTCTAGGGTATTTTCCAAGTTGGATCTTGTCAATGCCTTCAATCAGGTTTGGGTGGCAGAAAAAAATTAGTGGCTTACAGCTATTGAAACCCGACATGGCTGCTTCAAATCCAAGGTAATGCCATTTGGGTTGAAAAACGCGCCTGCCATCTTCCAGCGGGTCATTGAGGAAGCTTTAGGAGACTTGCGCTTCTCTTGTGCAGTTACATATATTGATGATATTCTGATTCATTCACCAAATGCTGAGACACATGCCTGAGATCTGGTTGCTGTAGTAAATGCTATCCAAAAAGCAAATCTGTTCATCAAACCCAGCAAGTGTGAGTTTTTCAAATCACAAGTCACTTTCCTGGGGAATTTGGTTCTGAAAGATGGTCATGCAGTGTCTCCTGATAAGGCCCTTGCTTTGTGTGAATGGGCCACCCCACAGAACCAGAAGGAGTTACGATGCTTCTTGGGTACTGTCATATTCCTCAAGAAGTTCTCGCCCACTATCTTAGAGCTGGCAGCCCCTCTTCACCCCTTGGCTGGTAAAAATGCACCTTTTATCTGGACACCCCGATGTCAGCAGGCATTTAAGGCTGTCAAAAGGGTCTTTGTATCTAAACCAGTTCTTTGCCATGCTGACACATCCAAGCCATTTATTGTGGCCTGTGATGCTTCCAATGTGGCCATTGGGGCAGTTCTCCTTCAGGACTATGATGGGTATGAACTCCCAGTTGCATACTATTCTCGGAAGTTTGCATCCAATGAGCAATCCTGGGCCATCTTTGACAAAGAACTTCAGGCTGTGGTGGACTCTATTACCCATTGGCATCACCATCTCCAAGGAGCCAACCATGAGTTTGTAGTACGTACAGACCACAAGGTGTTATGTTATTTCCGGAAACCCCAGAAGTTGCTCCCTTGTCAGGCTAGGGTTATGCAGACCCTCTCAGCTTATAATTTCAAGTATGAGTTTGTCTCAGGCTCTCTCAACATTCTCCCCAATCTTCTCAGCCGTAACCCATCAATGTTCCCATCCAATGCTGAGGACAATCCCCAGATCACTCTCATTCCCACATTGTCAGTTATGTTGCCCACACCAGGACTTCTGGCTCTATTGGTTCCAGTTCTGGAGTTCCCATTAGTCTTGCCGGGATCTTTCCTTCATGATGTTGTATCCACCCAGTACACATCGCCGGATGGACAGATGATACTGTCTAAACTTTCCCCAGAACATCCTTTATTGGGCCCTTATGCTCTAAAGGAAAGGATAGTTTACCAAAACAACCAGGTATGGGTCCCTAAATCCTTGAGGGAACGTATCCTGACAGAACATCACAACTCTCCACTGTTTGGACATCCTGGCTCATCCAAATTGTTGAACCTGATCCAACGCATCTACAGCTGGCCAGGAATTACCAAAGATATTACACCTTGGATCAAGAAATGTGTAACCTGTGCCCGTTCCAAGCCAGATTGCTCTGAAAATAATGGTCTTCTACACCCCCTGCAACAATCACAAGGTCTGTGGTCCTTCATATCAGTAGACTTTGTGGTAGAATTGCCTCCATCAAATGGTTATGATTCCATCATGGTTGTGGTAGATTGTTTTACCAAGTATGCTGTGTTTATTCCTTGTCTCACTACTCTTAACTCCCTGGGAATGGCCAATTTGTTTGTGAAGCACATCTTTACCAACTTCGGGTTGCCTCAGGAGATAATTAGTGACAGAGGTCCTCAGTTCACCTCCAGGTTCTGGGAGGACTTACTGAATATACTGAACATCAAACCTTGCCGCTCAACAGCATATCACCCACAATCAGATGGACAGACAGAAAGAGTTAACCAGACCATGGAGCAGCACTTGAGATGTTATGCAAATGCGGCAATGAACTCTTGGTCAGACAATTTGCCTCTTGCACAGTTTGCATATAACAACTCAGTACACTCCTCAACAGGTACCTCTCCCTTTCAGGCAACCCTTGGATTCTCCCATCCCTTGCTATTGGTCCTACTTTGCAGGCTCATGTTCCAGCTGCAGCAGACATGGCTGAGCACCTCAAGGCCACTCACATCAGGGTACAGAACTCCTTGTCCAAGTCCATACAAGCTTACAAAAGGGCGTCTGACAAGAATAGGCGTCCTGCTCCAAACTACCCTGTAGTATCACTTGTTATGCTAGATGCTATCAACATTTGGATGAAAGTTCCGGCCTGCAAGTTTGCTCCAAAACGGTTAGGTCCATCCAAGGTATTAGAACATAAGGGCAATGGGGCTTACGTGCTGAATCTCCCACCCTCTTACCACATACATACTACTTTCAATGCCTGTCGCTTATCCCCCTTTGAAGGACCGCTACCTTCCAACGCAGGTCCTACAGAGGTTGAGGGAATTCCCAAATATGAGGTAGAGGAAATAATAGCCTCCCGTAGGGTGAGGAAGTCTCTCCAGTACTGTGTATCATGGAAAGGATACCCAGCGTATGACAATAGCTGGGTAAGCTCCAAAGATTGCACAAATTTTCAAGAGCTGGTATTGGAGTTTCACTGTAAGAATCCTGAATCCTTAGGTTCCCCCATGGTCTATTGGCCTTAAAGATTCCTAAGGCCAACAAAAACTTTGCCCTGGCTGATCATTCCCAAGGAGGTATCCATCCCCAACAAGAAGAAAAAGATAATGTAAAGTTCTGTGGTCCACCTTTGGCCCTAGATCAGGATGTATTTCCCAGACCATTGAAAAAGGTGTCCTGCGTGCAGGCAAAACCCCTCCAAAACCTGGAGGACTTGGCTCACATGGTAGATGAACGCTTTGTGTTGGCCTTCCCGGCTGAAGTTCTCATTTCCCCTATGGAGTCCCCTCCAACTGCGGAAGAGCCATTAATTTGGTTGGATTGCTTGTTGTCCTGGTGCCGCCTGGTCCTGAAACAATTAGCAAACCAACAAAAAAATGCGGGCCACATGAAGTTGGAAAGGTCAAATCTGCAGCCCAGGGAAATTGGGTACCAAAACCCGCGACCAGAGGTGTCCCAGGTAACTAACTCCTCTGGCCCAGGAGTCCCCCGGCCCAAAACAATTGGGTTCCGGAGCTCTCCGGTGGAGATGTCAGAGGAAGGAATTAGGGGAAATGCGCACCCTGAGACCTTGGAAGGCTCCTAGCCAATAAAGGGGCTGAGCCTTACATCTGGTCCTGCGGCCCCTATTTTCTGGGTCTTAAACCAAGATAAGATTGGCTAGTACTCTTTAATAGGCTCCCCTTTAGATTGCACTCTGATAGCCCCTTTCATAACTCCTCCCGTCCTATCACCCCCCCCCCCTTTGCATAAAATGGAAGCATTGGCTGTCAGGTCCCTTGCTTACCAATTCCAATTGTTGAATAAACTCCTGACTTTGCAAATCTTTTGTATTTTAAAGTTTGTTTAACAATAAAGGTATTTATCCCAACTCCCACTGTTGTTCCCGCCTCCCGCTTTCTCTGGCCTGCCTGCCCGGCTGCCCGTCGTTTTTTGTTGGGAATTGTTCTGAGAACAATAACTTGGACCATTTCCTGTTATTCACCCGAGCACTTAATTGTCCCCGCCAACCGCCTTCCCTGGCCCACCTGCCCGACTGCCCGCCCACCCATTGTTTCTGTTGGGAATTGTTCCGAGTAATAATTTGGATCATTTCTTATTATTTACCTGTGCACCTGGTCTGTCCGCCCAGTAGTCTTAGCAAAAGAAGGTTACTCATTGGAATCATGTTGTCACCTTAGTACAAGATGGCTATGTGGATACTGGTGCCCATTTCCCTCTTGTTCTGGTCCTCAAACCCAGTCTTTTGGAGAAAACTTTCCTTGATTTCTTGATCTTCTGAGTTTATTCCTAGTCATTTTACAAATGTAATTGAGCATCTCACCCAGATTCCCTTCAAACCAGGATCCTATGGGTTGTTCTCTTGGTTGTCTTTTCATCTTGAAGAGTTGTTGCCACCTTTGGAATCTGTGACTACTGAAACTCCTTCTTCTGACTTGGTCAATCCTTCCCCCTTGCGCCAAAACCCTGAGTCAAATACAGAGGCCCCTTTCACTTGGGATTGCTCTCTATGGCTACTTACTGGAGCCATGGTCATGGCTTTGGATGCATACTTCCCTCCCCTTTCACATCTGGTCTCCTTTGGGAGGCCCCTTCAAGCGGCTATCTCAGTTTTGCACTGGATGGCATCCTGGTGGTTGGTCCCACCAGGATGCGAGCCAGACTTTGTTAGTCTAGCTCCCCTCTCTTACACTTCTGGGGATTGACAAGGCCTGGCTTGCACTCAACAGGAAGAAGGTCCCCCCCTGGATGCAACTCGGTTGATCATGTGATCCAGGATGCCCTGGTCCTGGTAGGCATCTTTGGGTTTGCAGCCCCGCCAGAAAAGCTGCTCCTCCATTCCCACCTCACCAGCCTTCCTTTTACCAGCAGGCGCAAATACTTTAATATGGGTGTATCCACCGTCCACGGTGTGGCGGTGGAGGTTGTGCACCACCTCCATTGAAGGGTGGGTACATACCACCAAACTCATTATAGGTGCACTTAATTTTATCTCTATATCAATAAATATATTTATACTCCACTATATTTTTATATTATAAATAATTTTTCAAATAATATTTTAGCAAACAAGATTTGTAAAATATATTGCGGAAATGGGTTTCATAAAAGTATAAAATTATTTGTTAATAAAATAAATTCTAACTTGTACATTTTACGTTTAATTTTTTTAGAACTATTTTTATATTTATTTGACCAAAGTGATTTAAATATTTTTGCGTAATCCAGTATTGAGCATTTGGGATTACCCCAGATGGCATAATAAAATAATATATAATAAAATAAATAAAAAACTTATGTCTATTGATGGATCTTCTGAATGTGATTGCGGGTGTGCAAACATCTAAATATAAAATGACAATTAATAAATCTTGAATAGTAAATTAGAGAATATAAAAAAGTTGGACATGCTAAGCCTTTAATTGATTGGCTGTTTGACTAGGCACACAGGGATAAACAAATCAGCGTGGCCATAGAATTTGGCCACGGTCTCATCTGGGAGGGTATGGATCCCTGCCTGCAGCAAATCAAAAGGTCCTCTGTCCCAGTTGGGGTTCCTCGCTTGACAACTTGCTTGAGCCACCCAAAGACTTCCTCAATGGGATTTAGGAAGGGCAAATAGGCGGGGAGGAAGAGAAGGCGCAAACTCGCCGTGGCCAATTGCTGGGGGCCCACTACAGCGCTGGTGTCAATCATTGGGAATTCCTCAAGAATATTTGCCACCTTGTGGAGACCAACATTGTCCAGCACAATTACGTTGGTGAAGCCTGGGCTTGTGTGCCTCAGGTGCTCCTGGACCAATTGGAGGAATGATAGGAAGGTACAGCTATTGTGAGATCCCAATATCATTTGGTAGAGCTCAACCCCCTTTGGACCAAGGAGAGCCACCATCAAATAGGCTGTGGCGCGGACTGCAGCACGCCGAGCCACCCCGTCATTGGAGCCTCTGGGGACATACCCATACTCATTGCGCATTGACAAGGCAAATGCTGATTTGTTGATGTAGTAAATTTGACTGTCCCCTTGGCTTTTAGGGCAGTATACGCCTCCACGTATTTTCTCCCGGCATAATATTGGCTGGGCTGTTCCAATTTTATGGGAATACCCCGAGTTTTTTCCAGGAAAATTGCATTTCCTTGACCAGATGGTAGTAAAAGGAAATTAAAGCCTCAACCCCAAAAGCAGACTTGACCATGGCCTGTATATTTGCCAGTTCAAGATGGCAGTCCCAGGTGATCCACTGGCGGATTGCCCATTTGTGCTCCTTGGTGAGCATGGTTGACACACGCAAGGATTTCTTCTCAGCAAGGACTCGACCAGTATCAATGAACTTGTTGAAGGTCTTGCTGGCGTACTTGGGATCCACCCCAACAATGGCCGCAGCCGCCTTGTAATCACCCAATTCCTGCGTTAGCTCAAGCAGGATGGTGTGTTTAATGTCAGTGATGCGCTTCTGGGCAGGTTTTCAGCGGTGGGGATTGACTCGTTGGCATTGGGCATAACACAGGGCATAGGTACCTTGTTGTAGAAGGCTGCAACTTTCTTGTGCACCAGTTGTTCCTCATCAGTTTGAAAGAACTCGGGATCCTTGTTGTCCTCCTGATCGCCATTGCTTATGTATGGCTCATAGCTAGTATCAAGTACAGGCTTCACCTTCTCCAGCATGGCTGACAGGACCGACTCTTGCCGGTACACAACGTCAAACACACACAAAGTAAGTTCTACCTCCTTGTTTCTAACCATTTTGGTAGTGGTGACCTTGGTGGGCTTCTGGGTCAGCTTTGGGACCCAAGGGTTGATGCTCCGCACCCTAGCAGCTTGTGCTCCTTGAACTGGCTGTGTCAGTGCAGCGTCACTATGGAACTCTCCTCTCCCGCCTCCCTCCTGAGTAGGCACTTGTGTTTTACTAAGTCTATTATTTGACCTGCGAGGGCGACTGCAACTGCGGCGCACAACACGTGTATTGGTAGTCTGTTGCTGTGTTCCTTCTATTTTACAATTTAATAAAATATTAAATAAAACTCAATTAAGTTACTCCCTATTTTTAATTTTTGCTTTTATCTGTTTATGGATATTCAATTAATATTTTTTCCCACCCAATATCCCAATTATAGATTTTTTATTTCTTAGTTAGTTGTTTTTGGTTTTACAACACCCATTTTAGAATAATAATAAAAATCCACCCATTTTCCTAGATTTTACTGCCAAATTCAAACACCCAACACAATATTTTTAAAATTTATGTTTCAGATCTTGTGTCTTATTTTAGATACCTTGGTATCATTCATGATTACAATCCATTGCACACATTGTGTGAGTGATTTTGTTTACATAGTGAGTTGCTATTGTGTTTCGTTTTTGGATTGAGTTTTGACACACCATGCTTGGGTGTATTTCGTCACCGATTCACATAGTAAACATATGTACACCGAAAGTCAACTCACACCATTTCGTTTGTGAATCAATGTATTTCAGACTATATTTTGAATGGTTTCACTTTGCGCGTGAGTACTTCATTGATGTGTTGACCCATTTCGCCCATTAACACCAATAAACCCTGTTAACAGAGTGTATATTTTAACCTGAGAGTTGGATTTTGTTTAAATCTGAAGAATTTTTGCTTGTCGCCATAGCTTTTAAAACTACTGTAAAGCACACTGTGTATGGCAATGTATCTACTTGCTATATATTTGCTCTCAAAATAAACCCTCGGAATATTTTCATCCAATATATTTTTCTGATTCTTTGCTTCTATTTGAATAGCTAAGCACTGAAATGTCAACCCAGTTGGTTTGTTGCTGGGGTGCACTGGTGTTAATGTCATGTCATTCTTTGTTCAGTGTGCGACTTCTGAGCGTGTGAACTGAATTTGCTTAATTTTTCTCGGTTGATATTATTTTAGTGGACAAAAAATATTGAATATTCACACAAATAGAATGGGAGAATACAAGGGCAAACCAGAGCAGCACCTGCCTCTGTGGATCAGTTACAACAAGCAACAAAAAGTGTAGTGGAAGAGATAAAGATGGTTTGTTGGGGGTCAAGGAAGTGAGAATATAGATCAGTTACAAAACTGATTCGAGCTGACTGGAATGAATTCTGAATCTTTATGGCCAATTAGAATTCACCACAGCAATGTGAAAACTACAATACATCAAGAAGCTGCCTTTTAGGTGGCTAATATTTTAATCACGGGGTTCTTTCAAATACTTGTAGAACAGCTCATCCAATGAGCTTCAGGGAAAACTTAAACGCTTACGTCACAAAGCTACTCGCATGCTTGATTTTGAATAAAAAGTAAGCATATGAGTAGAAGTTTGACCAAGCTAAGCAATCCAGATCGCTCAAAGTTTTATTCCTGGGATGGATTTAAGTTAAATTTTAGTCAGCTTGGGCAGAGCTACAAACTTGAATCAAGTGGCTTAAGGCACCTGATTTTAGAAGTGGCGTAAGGGTCAGGAGTTATATAATTTATTAATGTAAGTTAGGAAAGATAAGGTTGACTCCGATCCTCAAACTTTTGGGTTGGATTTTAGTGACATGAATGAGATTTCGTCAGTACAAGCTTCATTTTAACAAGCCTAAATCACTCGACATAATTGAAGTTTAAAGTATTGAAAACGTATAATACACCTGTTTCTTTCTCTTAAGTGAATCGATTTTAAACTCGAGATATGCACGGGAAACATTATAACAATAGTATGATTTAACTTTACCATAGCATTTTTTTCGATTGGTCTAATTTTTTATTCAGGATCCGAGAGGAGAAGTATCCTTTGCATCTCCAATCTTAACGGTAAGGAAGCTCGTAATTTGATATGTATTTTTGGGCTTAAAGCTATTTAAGGACTACCAAACGACAACCTTTCTTTTTTATGTTTTCTTTTTTGAACCCTTGAAGCTCCCTTTTAATTTTTTTACAGGAGATTTCAACAAGCTTAAGAATGTTGTGAAGACTTGCCGCCCTGCTGCCGTTTTACACACCGGAAACTTCGGTTTTTTGGGTACGTAATTACCTTAAAACACCAGGCTAATCCACACAGATAAAACTTCTCTAGAACATTTAAATGAAAGGTACTAAGCCCAAGTCAAACCAAAATTTTAATTTTTGTTCTTCAACCCTAGAACATTACAAACTTTAGCTCAGAACAGTACAGTTATTTCTCCCGAACGCAAAAAGCTTCTTCTTTCTTATCCAAGCAAACTGTTCAAGAGTGAAATTACAGTTGAAGATCTAAGCGACTTTGCTCAATACGCCTCTGGAACTCAAGTCTTTCCCGTTCCTATCTATACCACACATGGCTCTTTGGATGATATCGTAGTCTTAGAAGGATTGAAAAATAAGCCAATCAAGAATCTATACTTCCTGCACGATGGCTTTGCTCCTTTGGTTGATTGTGGTACTATCTCCATGCGACTCTTTGGCCTGGGAGGACTGTTTCTCCGGAATAAGCTATTCGATCATGGCAGCGGTAAGCTCAGCTTTTCGGCTGACAGCTAATCTTTAGGAACTGGTACTATGGCAGGTGGAGAAGAAGGGTCTTGGGCCACTCTGCTTCAGCTAGGCAGCCTAATTGATACGGCCCGCGAGGTAGAGTATCGTATATCTGCATTCTCTAAGCTTCTAGTGCGAAAGTCCAAACGAGGTGAGAGTTTTGTTAACTCACACCGACCCATCAAGTGAGACTATCCTTTCCCAACTTGCTTCGGCGATCAAGGTTGGTATCCAAGCCTCCCGTTGCTGACTTTGTAGGCAGACTACACAATATCTCCAAGCCAAGGCGGGATTTGTTCCTCGGGATACACGCAAAGAGCCATCTATCCTGTGTTTGATGATTACTTTGCACGCCTGGAGAAATCGCATCACCACTTTGATACACTGTATGCTGCCGTCGCCCCTCATTATGAAAAACACCTTGAGTAAGCCACATGCAGGCCAAACATAACCTTCCTTAGGAAGGGCCATCAACGCCTAGTGAATTTGGCAAAGAATGTCATTCTTTATCTCCCTCCACCAACCAGCTCTGGACTGGCCTGTAGCGACTCCTACTACCAGAATTCTTTTCATTATTCGCTTTGCGAGGCGTCACTAGGGCATCTCCTGTTCCTTGTGAATGGCACCCAAGTGCGGACTGAGTTGATAAGCTCGGGAGTTAACTTTGAGCATCGTGCTTGCGTTAAAGTAGATACGAAACCAGAGCCAGCCACTCAGGAAGGACACGAAGTCCCTTGGATTCGTGCTGACAATTCTGACCAATCACCACGCCAAGTCATCAAGGCTTTGAGTAACGGCATACATCACCAGCCCATGCCAGCTGTGCAGCCACCTCCAACCGCTACTCAGAAACCCGACCCACCGGCCGATCGCCCCGATACTCCAGTAAGCGCAAGTAAACCTTCTCTGTGAGGTCCTTCTAACCATTAGCCTCCGTGGATGACCAAGTTGTGCAAGAAAGCTGGGCAGATGGCTTTGAAGAGCCAGCTTCGTGGGAAGAAGAGATCCAAAAGATGCAAGCCAATGGGCCTGTTGAGGAACCACCCTCAAAGTCACGAGGTAATACATTAATTTATTCTCTTTAACAGTCTAGATACTTCAGCGAATAAACCGCCCCATTCTCAGACGGTTTCAGCTCATCCTGAAAAGCTTCACGCGGGCTCTTCAGTTGGGTCTCAATCCTCTTCAGCTAAAGATTTTAATGACACATCCGAGTTAGGCCTGCCTACTTCTCGTTGGTCAAAGCCCGAGCCCAGCCAGTGTACCGCAGGGACCTCAACGTCCTCTTGCCTAGGCGTAAGCAGAGCTGAGGCACGCTCTCCTCGCCCTAGTTCTACCAACCCAGAATTTCTAAATGCATGGGGGATTGAATTCATCGTGTGGGATAAGCAGTCTCATGCCCCTCCACAGCTAAACGAAGCTTCAGGAAGGTTGATTTATGTCCATCCAGGGTGCGTTTTCGATCCTGCAACCGGAATTGAAGAGCTGTTCCATGGCTTTGAATCTGAAATTGTCCGCATCTTTTTGATCGTTGCAGAATGCTACATTCATGTTGAGATCAAGGACCCCGAGCGAATGCTTGGCATTTGCCAAGAGCTTGGCAAAAGGGTAAGTCTTCTATCATGTGTTTGCTAATGAGTCAGGAATACCATGGAAATAGGGTTAGAGCTAATCGTAAGTGGCAGGCTATTATCATTACTAATATTGGTAGCAAAACGAGACGGTCATGGGGCAGGAAGAGGATTTTGGAATGGTAGATATAGTGGCCCCCCAAGGAACGGTGGTGGAAGATACCATGATTCTGGTTCCCGTATGAGTCAAAGAGACAATTATCCTGGAGAGTATAGGCAATCATATAACGGAAATCGTTGATATCTCTTTTAAATATCTGCCTTGGCTTGATAAAAAATAAAGAACTACTGCTGATGTTTCTTTAAGGGCTTGCCTAGCCACATTAGGCATTTATAAGCCAAATTGATTTTAGATTCCTTGTAGTTTGATTTAGAAAATTTCATAACTTTTTCTCCCACTCTTGTTTTAACACACATGGTTTATCAGTACAAATTAAGAGCCTTGATATAAACGGGAGATTAAAATAATCATTCATTCTCGTGATCTTACTGCTGAATCCTAAATAACCCAGTATACCCGTTTATTGGAGTAAACATTTATCCCTACCTTTTTACTAGGTATTTTGCGTACAATATCTAGTCACATCCCATGATTTTACTTAAGATTTACCAGCACTTAAACAAGACCCTACCCAGAAACAGTCCACATATGCTGTCCCAGTAGAATCTCTACTCAAGGGTCTTGTTACAAAAGTAACAGCTTCAAGACCCCGGGCGGGAATTGAACCCGCTCCTAGCCACCAGGCGGGGCTAGCGGGCAAGGGAGATTTGCCTGCACCTGGATTTTTGCTTTTCGAAGCAAATCCAGGTGCGGGAATCATTCCTGCCCTGGTGGCAGCTGAGGGGCCCGTTCTGGGCCCCAAAAGCTATGCCCAAGCCTTGGTGGGTTTGGCTGGGCCTGGGCAGGCTATTTTTAGCTGCCCAGTAAACTCAGATCAAGCCCACCCTCCATTAAGTAATTTGGGGTCCCCAATTGGGGACCCCTTTTTTAATCAAGTTACTTGGGCTCGGAAAAGCCTGTCAAGCCAGTCCAAAAATGGTGATCAAATTGGGAAAACCCCCAGAAGCCAAACCTGCCAGAACTAATGGCCAGCCAAGCCAAGATGGACCACCAAAAAGCCCAACAACTGTTCCTGAAAAGCCCAAAAATGACCATGAAGCAGCCAACCAAACAGCAGAACCTGAGATGCCAAGCCTTGCCACACAGATAGCACCAGAAGGATGCCCAGAGGCACCTGCATGTGAGTAAGTATATAAATCAGAAGCAGTTGAAAAAGTTCTGTATCATCATCCTTACCAAATAAAGTTGTTATGAGCCTTTAGTTCACCAATCTGTTTCCATACATAATTTTGATACTCTTCCATCTGCATACACCCAAGCGTCAGTATCCACCCACTGGGATAGATAGCCAGACTCCAGTTGACAAAACCAAAGCCTTTGACTAATACCGTCCACCCAACGCACCATTTGGCCCTGTGCATTTCACTGAGTATCCCTCAAATCCTGACCATGAACCCTGGACCTTGGAAGAATTACAGTGGTACACCCGCCCAAACGCACCCAAGGAACCCTACCAAATTGTCTGTGACAGCAAAGAGAACACCATCTACCCTTTGATCTTCAACGGGAAGTACAACAATCCTGCTGCCTACCTGGTCCCCATGGAACCACCCCCAACACCCAAACCGACCATCTCAACCCCACCCACCTCTGATGCCACTGGCCAGAGTAGTCAATTCCTGGGAGTGCTTTACCTGGCGCTCACAGGATTGATTGACTCTGCCTTGCCAGCAGCTGGGCCTTGGGCTATGGCTGGGAAGGCCCTTTCCTATCTGGTAAGGTTAGGTCCCATCATCTGGTGGGCCATGCCAGTGCCTGCTTCAACTCCTCCCTCACCTGCTGGAGCTCTGCGGTACTCTTGGTATCCTGACAGGTCTTGATATCACTATTATTCAAAGTCTGAATCCTTTCTTCCCAATAAACTACACAATTCAGTTGATTTTTCATTCCCCTTCCACTGTTTCCTCAAAGAACATAATCTCATCACTATCCAACAAATCTGCCACCCTCCTGTAATACCCAAGTATTGAGGGTAAAAATTTAGTAACATAAGATGTCAAGTTAGGCGGCTCAAAGCTGTTCAAGGCGTAGACAATTGGATAGAAGTTGACTGCCTGATGGAAGGCTTTGGCAAGGATGTTGCATTGTCTAAGGCTGACGGCAAGGTACAGTAGCGTAACTGCGGGGATCACATAAGTAGCCAAGGTGGGAGTTGGGCGAGATGAGCCAGGGGTGTCCATGGGTTCAAAACCATTGATTTGAGATGAGTTGGCTCATTGTATGATATCCCTTTTGGTCCCTGTGATTCAGGACCAAACTGAGCATTGGTTGGCTGGTGGCCCCCTATCCCAAGGTAAGCTGTCAAGACAGCTGTGAAGATGATGTAGTTCATCTTCTGACTTGGGGAGGGGTAATGGGTTTAGTAAGGTTACTTGCTTAGCCTGGGTAAAGGATTGATTAATGTGATAATATTGAGGAGGATATTCACTCAATGATAGCAAAAACTATCATTGAGGGGTTTGTCTTTATTTATACTAGTGGACCTGCAAGGCATGATTATTGGAAGGCATAGCATTGGGGAACCAAGAGTCTGAGTTGCATCTGTTATTCCCTTTTCTGGATTGGCTTGGGTGGCTGGCAATTGAGAAGGTTTGGCTGGATTCAAGTTTGCATTGGCATAGTGCAAGTTTGGTCTTCTTCATGCATCCAAATTCATTTATTAAATTTGGTGCATGATTTCCATTGTTGGATAGCCTGTCAGTCCATTTCCCATTTGGTAGGCTCCCGAATTGGGCAGCAGTTCATCCCAAGTTTGGCCTTGGGGAAATTGCCTTTCCTGATTTCCCGATCTGGCTATTTCCCAAAGGAGTGGATGGGGACTGGCCTGCTGTCATGGGAGGGCAAAGGCTGGCAGGTGGCAGGCTGGCCCATGGGTGCCTGGTTTGAGGATGGCTTGTAGGTGGGGCTGGCAATAGTGGTGGGCGCCTGCACAGTGGCAGTGGGCATCTGCTTAATGGCAGCAAGCCCCTGTGTGTTGGCAGCGGGCAACAGCTTGGTGGTGGCGGGCTTCTGCGTGGAGGCAGCGGGGGGGCTGCACGGTGGCGGCAAGTGCCTGCACGTTGACGGTGGGCAACGGCTTGGTTGTGACAGGCTTCTGCGTGGTGGCGGCAGTGGACATCTGCTTGGTGGCAGCGGGTGTCTGCAAGTTGACGGCGGACAACGGTTTGGTTGTGACAGGATTCTGCGTGTGGACAGCGGGGGCCCGCGCGGTGGAGGTGGATGTCTTCTTGGTGGCGGCAGGTGCCTGCATGCTGACAGCAGGTGACTGCTTGGTTGTGGTGGACTTCCACATGGTGGCAGTGTGTATCTGCTTTATGGCAGCAGATGTCTGCACATTGGTGGCGGACATCTGCTTGGTGACGGCAGATGTCTGCTCGGTGGCAGCGGGCGCCTTCACGTTGGCAGCGGGTGACAGTTTATTGATTACACAACTGTAAGTGTCAGAAATATTCCTGACACCTTAACCCTCACAGAGCACTCAGCTGGATCCATTTTCAACCTCTGCTCTCATCAAACCCATCCTCATGATAATTCTACATGCAGGATCCAGCCCAGATACTATCTAATCCTTTCTCCTTGATAACACTGGTCTATCTTTTATTCAGACATCTTATCCCAGGCCCATCAAACCAGCGCTGCTATAGCAGTTCCAGAGGTATCAAGCAAAACATACAAGTTTAAAACATCAACCCCACTGTGGGGTTCCCGTCCACCAGTCCCCAAATTGTGTCCTGGGTCACAGCCAGGGACCGGCTTGGAGGAGTTGCCATTCCCCAGCAGTGGTGAGTGGTTGACCAGAAGCTTGTACTTGGCCTGCATAAGTGCAAACTCTTCCAGAACCTTCCCAATTACTAGGCAGGAATCCCCACCATACACCTGTACTTCAGCGGGCGCTAGCCTCTCTGTGGGCATGTACCAATTCTGTAGCAACCTGGTGAATTCATTTCCTATAAACTCCCTTTCTCTATCTGTCAGCTCAAGATGCCTAGTCACTTTTTCCCATTCCTCCTGGGCAGACTTACTGGAGGCAAATCTTTTACAACCTTGACCATAGGTATCTTCCTCCCCTTGGCTAGGGTAAAATATATGGGGTAGCTTACTCATAGGGCTTGTATTTTTATCACGGGAAAATTTAGGCAGGGGTCATAATAGGCTTTTATTCACGGTCAGAATGAAGATCCCCTTAGGAACCTTCTGATATAATGCCTGGGTGGGGGAACAATATGGGTTTTGCCAATAATTGGAGTCCTTCAACAATATCTTGGACTCCTTGTACCTGGTCTTGGGCTCCTGCACCTTTGTCTTGGGCTCCTGCGTTTTGGTCTTGGGCTCCTGCATCTTTATTTTGGGCTCCTGCAATCTGTTCTGGCCCAGTCTTCTTATCCTTAGCCCTGGCTGCTGTATCTTGGGCTTCTGCACCTTTATCTTGGTCTTTAGTTCCTTCTGTAGTCCTAGTGGCCTTTGTAATCCACTTGATCCAGTCCCTTAATAGTCTCAGATAGTTTCCTCTTTTATAGCTCCTTGTTTCAGTCCAAAATTTCTCTCAGAACTCTTCTTTTCCAAAGCTTAAACTATCCAGTTTTTCACTCGCTACAATTTATTAAACTTTAAAACTTACTTCAGCCAATGAAAGCCCTGAATTTTCTGCTTCTGCTCCTCATTTCTAGGCTTTAACTTAAGAGTTAAAGCCCTCAAAACACTGATTAAATAAACTTTGGCTTGCAGCCAATCATATGCCTTGATAAAAATGTTTTGCTAAACAGTTTACCCAAATGACTTGCTCTTGACTATGGTTTGAACTTGAAGCAGTCTTGCTCTGGGTAAACAACTGCTCTGCGTTCTGAACAGTTTCACTGTGATTCCTGTCACATTTCTCCAGAAAATCTCAAGCACTTTTGCCTATGTTTTACATAGCGGATTTTTGAGCCCTTGATTCTTCAACGTTTCTCTGTATTTCCCTGCATTTTCTTCAACATTTTGTGCCTTCACACTCGCCTGTTGCTTGCCTCTTAACTCTCCTAGTTTTTCTTGGAAAAATTCATTTATTTGCCCTTACAGTTTCTCTGTCCTGTTTCCAGCCTCTTTCTGGCTCCTTTATGATCAATTCAAAGTTAATGAATTCACAGTTCAATCACTGTAATTAATTTCTTTCTCTCTTTATTTAATTCTTTTATATCATATTTTTGGCATCTTAAAATCCTTATTTAACTGCTTCTTATATTAATATTTCCTCTCTTATGACACCAACATCAGCATTCCAGCCTCTATATCCAGTCTGGATAGTCCTTCTAAGACATCTTCTAGCTCCATAGCTAGTCCTGCACTATCATCTTATGGTCCTTCAACCAGCTCTTCAAGCTCTTCAGCTTAACCAGCAACTAGTTCATCTTAGTCCACAAACAGCGCCTTTCAGCCCTCAAACAGCTTCTTTCAACATCTGTCCTCCAGTTACTCCTACATCCTGATCCTTTTTATCCTCTGGCTGCTCCTGATTTATGATTTTCCAGCTCTCTTGCTTTCTTGTATCATGATAAGCTACTCCTGAATTATGATCTTCCAATCCTCTCTCTTTTCTTCATCATGATCAGCTACTCCTGCATCATGATCTTGGTTCCCAAACTTCAACATGAACCAACAGTCCCTCAACTAGTCTTCACTGTGATCATACAGTCCTTATTACTTGTCTTCACTGCTGATCTCATACTATGAACCACCTTGGTTCTTTATCTCAGTCCCTGTTACCAGAACCTGTAGATCCAGGCATGAGTCTACATTGAACTGACGTTTGACTGGGCCCTTGCAAGTGACACTCCACTTAGGCCATTCAACCATAGATCAATGTATATGTGTTGTTTTTACACACCCAGGTGATTAAGTCTGGGCTTTCAGTTGCAAAGTAATCAGCTTTACTTCCCAGAGGCCTGATCACACCAATTTCTGCAGCTGCTTCCCCAAGCAGACGCCTTGGTGACACCTCTGAGAAAATCTATGCCCTCCAATGCTCACTTTGGGTTCTCCCCAAAGCTCCCATAGGGACATTAACAAGAACACCCTACCAGTCTGTTAGGTAGGGTGCTTGCTCACAGACCTCCTGTAAGTGTATCAGGGTACATAGAGTGTAAAGTTACTCCTCTCCCTTAGGCCTCCACTTCAATTCCTGCCAAATGCTTTGGAATTTCTACCAAATTATGTTTGAATATTTATCTAAAAGATTACTGAAAAAGCTCAAGAAAGGCCATCAATTTAATATTTTGGAATTATTCAGAAGATGCCCCCACCTAACCCACCCAAGAGACACCTCTGGTTACTGTAAATTCAGAACCTGAACATAAAAATGCGGGATTGTCAACTCCTTGGTCCAAAATTCAAATCACTTTTGGGGAATGGCCTTTTTTAATTAAATTGATTTTTTTGATTATTTATTTGAATATTTGAAAATGCAGGAACTCATAGACACTTTGCAAAGTTCAAGTCAAACTGCATATTTCCAATGGACAAAATGAATTAACTGGAATCAGATTTGAAGTGTTCAAATCCATCAGCCATTTTCATTAAGTTTACTATGTTTTTTGAAATTGCGGGATTGTCAAATCCAAGAACCAAATTTCAAATCACTTTTGAATGCCACTAGTAAACTCAGACATTAATTGCGGGAACTGGAATCCAAATTTAATGTACACTAAGCACACTAGGAAACACCAACCCAAATAAAGAAGCTCCACCACAACTAAAATCAAACTAAAAATTCAATATCAATAACCATGTTTAGACATAAAAAGTGATTAAAATTTAAAATTATCCAAACCTGGAAAGAATACAATATTATACACTTCAAATCACAGATATAGAAATTCTGTTACTATTCAAGGCTAAATCAAGAGAAAACAACTACCCACAACTAAACCAATAAATCCAAATAAATACATATTTAATCTAAAATATATCTTTTATTTTATTTTTATGGACCGTCAATTGCATTCCCAACCTGCATCTGCACCAGCCTGCGGGGCAGCCTGTCCACAAGGGCGTTCCAGAGGGTCCAAGAACAGACCCAGAACCCAACTTGAGGGGATTCATGCCAATACACAGGCCTCCCAAGGTGTCAGCGCCAGCCAACCACCTCCCACATCCCAAGTCAGAACTACCAGCTTGAATCCCAGGCAAAAGCCACTCTCAAGGCCTGCCACAAAAGTCTCCTACACCAGGGTCACCAGGAACACTGAGGTTACTTACACCTCCACTGTTTACCAAGTTGTCACCCGGCCCCGCACTCTTGACCCAAGAGTTGCCACTTCCTGCCCCCGCGTCTTTGACACCACCTTTGAGCCATCAGCAGCCACTGTTGAGCCATCTGCACCTGTGATCTATTCCATCATTGACAGCGCCAGCGCAACCAAGCGTGATCCCACCTTCTACAAGAAGGTCCCCGTCCCCTTTATCAAGCCTGGTAGCCAGGATGTTGTGGTACCTGCCAAGGGCTGGTGTTGGTTGACAGATAGTGAGCGTGAAGCTCTCCTCAACTGCTTGAATGGGGGAACAGCGGTTTGGAATATTGCGTCCCAATTTGGTATCACAACCAGATACATTGCCAACATCAACACCAAATTATGGTAACACCAGGCAAATTGCCAAATCCTCCTAGGCTAAGAGGCAGTCAAAACTATTGCAGCCTGTGCATATTGACGCAATAAAACAGTGGGTAGTCAAGGATTGCCACCTTACACACTTGCTATCCAATCAATGCTCATCACAGAGTTCAGGCTTTCTGTTTCTAAAACCCTTGTTTACAAAACAATGGTTGATTTGGGCTTCTCTTGGAAGGTGCTCGTAGTTTCTCCGTACAATAGGAACAGTGAAAAGACCATCAAGGATCAACACATTTATGCCAAGACATATCTGGCACTAAAGGAGACTGGCAACATACAGTTCTTCTATATTGACAAACTGTCAATTTTCTCCTCACTCAGGTCTAGGCATGGGTGGGTTGAGAAGGGGTCCAAGGACGGTGTAGCCCATTGTGCAGCTGTCCGTTCCCAGACCTATTTTATGGTTGCGCTTCTTGGTCCTCGCGGGTTGGACCAATACCAAATGATTAAGGGCTCCCATAACAACAGGACCTTTCTTGATGATCTCTGAGCCATCAAGGAGTACCTGTGGATAAATTACAGCGGCACAAACAACGTTGTTGTCTTGATAATGTCAGGCTCCACAAAGTGGATCTGGTTGTGTCCAAATTCCCCCATCAACAAAAACAGCCACACCTCCAGCCACTGACTTACCAATTGCCCAATGAGACTTCTCTTCCTTCTGCCATATTCCCCATTCCTGAATCCAATCAAGGAGGTTTTTGGTTAGATCAAGAATAAGGTGAAACAAGGCCTTCCTCAGGACACTGAGGACCTATTCAATATTCTTGAGGTCAGTCAATTTGCGATGCCACCTGATGTGGTGGCAGCTTTCTATGAGCACTTGGAATCCTTCCTTCCAAAAGCCCTGGCCTCCAAGCCAATCAGATAAATGGGCTCTCCAGGTTTAATTTGTTTTTATTTTTATTTATTTTGTTTTTATTAGGTCTCAAAAATTATTATTTATATATAATAATGTGACATTTGATTGTATTATAGACATATAAGAATATGTAGAAAAGGTAAATAAAATTAACTATACTAGGTATGAAGAATATATTTTTATTATAATGCATTGAATATTATATTGACTGTTGCACTAAAAAATGAATAAAATAAAAAAAGATAGAAATAGAATTATTTTATTTAAATAATTGTTAATTGTTGATGGTACTTTGGCTTTTTTAAGCCACAAATTGGACCTTGCGTGTCATCATCTGATCCTTGTTATTTCAGTGCCAAAATAGCCACACAACACAGAAACCAATGATTTTCATGTATTGCTTACTAATTAGTACTTAGGACGCGGGTCAAGAATATTGAATATGTTTATCAAATCACATTACAAGGGAAAGGTAATTTGAGTTCTAAACAATCATTTGTTTAGAATATAAGTGGAGCGGGCTGCATGGTGCAGATAAATTCAATTCTCAATGTTTATCTATGTAATAAATAAACTTGTATTCAACAAGCTAATAAATAAAAACATTTGTAACTTATTTTTAATATTTGATGTGGTTGCAACTTTAACTAATGGCTTGTAATATATTTAGATATATTAATATTATAATTTACATACTATAAGTTAAAATAAAAATTAAAATATTAAAAGTAAAATTATAATTATAAATTGTAAAAGTTAAATATTAAAGTTTAAATATGTGAAATTTAACTATTTTTATTAAATCATGCTTTATTCAATATCAAATTATTTGATATTAAAAATTTTAATAATGTAATATGTATTATTAAAATTTTAATATTAAATTTTAGATACTAAATATTTTTAATATTTAAATATGTAATATTAAAATTTTTATATTAAAATGTTAACAGTACATATTTCAGTATTAAAAATATTTAGTATTAAAATATAAAATATAAAAAATTAATTTGCAAGGGGAAAATATTTATTGGGGGGATGCTAATTGCAAAGGGAATGGGATTATTCTGGGGAATTATACCCTGAAATTAAATTTTCAGCTAGTGTGTCTAATTGGATCCACATACTCTTCTGTACGTGGTGGACAACCCTGGATGTGATTGCTAGAGGGGTGGCGCCCTGTACCCCGGTGGTTGCTGATTGTTTGATAAAAGGCAAGCAGGTGAGGGAATCAACTAGCAGGTTTTTTGGGGGGGGGGGGCACGTAGTACCCGTATAGTGTTGCCAATGCAAATGAATCATAGAGGACATGCTTGACTGTCCTGTATCCCCGTGGTGTTTTCTGGCAGTCTAGGGCTACGCAGCATATATCAATTTGTATAGGTACATCTTCCAACTTTTTGACGTTGGTTTTTAATATGCAATGCAACAGTATTCCCAGGTATATCGCAATGTGGATCCTTTGCAAGGTATACTTTTCCGAGAACATGCACAATTTTTTGAATGTTTGTACTAACCTATTAATATAGGACGTTTGGTTAAACTTGAAGAGGGTTCCAGGGGCGCCCAACTTGAATCAGCCCCCAGGCCTTGGCAGAATGAAATAAATAAAGGTTTAAAATTATTCACAAGGACTGCATCCCCAACTTTATTTGATAGTGCCTTAAAAACTTCATTAAAAATTTCAGATTTCAAATATTCATTTCCAATTTGAAAGTCAGTTTTTATTAAATTCTTTTTGTATTTGTTGATGTTAATGAAGGGGAATAATTGAATGCTTTTGTATATGTATTCATCAAAGTTCAGTTTGATATCCCCACAAATTTCATTCATTTCTTTGATTTTGATAGTTGATCCTAGTTCATATGCTTCCCTTATCCATGGCAAGCACCCCACAGGTGGTGAATATTCCCTATTTTGAGCTTCAATACTAAAAAACATATTCATATTCTGTTGAAATATTTTATTTATTTGGTTTTTATTTATTTGTTTTACAGGGACCACCAGTGACTGGTAACCCCCGTAAAACCAACTTGGTGTATAAGCTGCCACTTCTGCAACCTCATCCCCATTCCTGGTGATGACTAAAATAAATATAAGTAAAACATAAAAATACTTACTAATTGTTTCCCCTGTGGCCCCCTCAGCCACAGGCGCCACTTTGGCAAACTTCATGAGCGTTGGATGCTCTTCATTAATTTTTCTAGGCTTAATTTTTCTTATATTTCTTGCTACTTGTGCTTCTTCTTGGTTTTCATTTGATAGAGCTTCTGTATTTCTTGAAGCGCTTCTGCTTCTTGCTTGTATTTCATTTTCATCTGTTTCCATTTGGTTAGTTTCCTCTTCATTGGTGTTGATTTCCTTTTGAATTTCTGTTCCTTCAATTAGTTTGATCTTATTGTTTTCTTTGGCCCCCTGCCAGAACTCCCACGGATTGTAGGCTGTGTTGTTGAACTTTAGACTTGATAAAATAGTTCCCTGTAGATTAAGTAATTTTTCTTTATTCTTTTCATCTATAATATTTCCCAAATTATTCAGAGCATCTTCTTTTGACTGTATCAGTGGCTGGCCCTTGTTACCCAGCTTCCCTGTCACTATTTCCCTGATATTTCTTTCTATCTCAATAACCTTTTGAAGGTGTGCTTCTAATTTTTTGATTAAATTATATATTGTTGACATATTGTTTGAATTCCATCAAAAAACTGGTTTTTTATAGTACTATGTTCAGCACATACATATTTTTCATCATCATTAATAAATTAAAGACAATAAACGTAAATATTGGATTGAAATATTGCAATTAGACGTCAACACTTAATCTTTTGATATTATGTGGCTAACTCAATGCATTTTGTTTAATAAAATCTATTGTAAACTTGGAATTTTCCATTATAATTTAATGAAATGGACTGTGTTTATATTAGGGCCATTGACGCTTAGTAAAAATGTTGAAAATTAGTGCATTTTACAGCCTGTATATTTACCTATTGGTAATAATTCTTTGAACTTTTTAGTTGGATTTTGCAAGGTAATAAAAATGTAATGTGTTAATAGATTACTGTTTATTGTCATTAATTGATTGATTTTCTTTGCTATGGCAATTGTGCATTTTTGATATTTACACACTAGTATCCAACCAATTGAATACTAGTGTGTAAATATCAGAAAATGCACAATTGCCATAGCAAAGAAAACCAGCCAATTAATGACAATAAACAGTATTCTATTAACACATTACATTAATATTACCTTGCAAAATCTGACTGAAAAGTTTACAGAATTATTACCAATAGGTAAATATACAGGCTGTAAAATGCACTATGTATCAATATTTGTACTAAGCATTAATGGCCCTAATATAAACACAATCCATTTCATTAAATTACAATGAAAAAAGGCCAAGTTTACAATGAATTTTATTAAAAAATGCATTGAGTTAGCCACATAGTATCAAAAGATTAAGTGTTGACGTCTAATTGCAATATTTTAATCCAATATTTACATTTATTGTCTTTAATTTATTAATGATGATGAAAAATATGTATGCTCATAATTTTAAGCTATTTGTAAAATGTACAACATTGTTTTAATTATGGGAAATGTTGATAATGTAAAAAGAAAGTATTATTAACTGTAAATTGAAAGAGAGATATCAATTTTAATAAGTTATCACAAAAAAAGATTTATTTACTAATCAAAAGACGGGAAGGGAATGGGTGGAATGAATGTCACCTTCATTTGCGCCTGTGAGAGGGGCAACATCAGAGATAGTGGGGAGGGAATGGGTGGTGGTTTGGGAGTCAGGGTTGGAAGGCAGGTGGCTTGATGGGGGGTTGGGGAGGCAGGGTTTGTTGACTGGGAAGGGGCAGCAAGAGCTGATTGCTTCAATTGCTTGAATTCTTCCTCTGTCACATATACTGGCTAGACAAAACGGATGGACTGGCATGGGGGGAGATGGGGGTCCTTTCTGGACTTATCACTATCACTTGCATAGAAGATGATGAGATAAAATAAGTCCTGGACGGACACAGAAGGGAAAAGCTAATACCCCTTATCAATCTGGGTGCATAGTTTGTTGTAGGTGGCAGGCTTCAAGCGCCTGAGGGCGGAACCAAAATTGTAGAGACATACATCTGCAAGATACATGTTGGCATAGTTGATGGGGTAGGACCAGCAGGTATGCCCCACAGCCCTGATTTCTTGGGTAGCCCATTCCTGCTGCTCCATCTCTGCACTCAGTACAACTGTGTGCACAGTGTTTTGTGTGGCCCACTCCCCCAGCATGGCCTTGAGCTCTGTCTGGTAGGCATACCTATCTGTGGTGTTCAATATTGCTGAGTAATAATTGACACCCAATGGGGAAACTGCCAATAAAACCCCAACAAAACAATACAAGATTGGGCTGCGCTTGTACATGTCAGACTGGATACGCTTCTCTCCAAAGACTTGGATACTTGCAGAAATCTTAGCGTATGATAAGAAGATGACGTCATTACGGGCCCTCATTGCCCTCCTTTGATAAAATTAATAATAGTTGAATTGTAGGGGTCAGTGTCCACCAAAATGGGGCCACTGAGAACTTGATTGGACAAGATTCTAACAGCAACCACAATTCTGTGCATCCATAAATTCACTGTTCTTTTGTTGGTGAAGATGCTGTGGAGTCCCAACTGGAGACGTACCTGGACCAGGGGCATCCGCGGGTCACGTTCCATAATGATCATCATAAGGGGATGGGCTGTGTCACCTTTGGTTGAAGTACAGGCACCAGTCAGGGTTGTTGTAACTGTGCTGTTTTAGCAGAGTTACACGGGGGAAAATATTTAGAAGATAGATAATCATCTTTATTGTGAAATAGTGATTATATAGCTATTGTGAATCAATGGATAGCAGGAACATGATTGGTGATCACACGGCTGGATGGAAGAGGGGGTGGCTTGATCCTGCTAATGAGTCAAGCGCCAAATTGAGGTATCCACCATGAAGGATCATCATCTGTTCATGTTGATGGATTTGGTAATCCAAGTTGACTTCCTAGTCTGTCTTTGAGTGACCGGGTAATTGGATTGCGGATCACAAACCCACTTGGTTGGAACCTTGCTGGTGGGTTGAGCCTGCGGTTTTGACAGGGTCTTCTTGGTAAGGGGGCCAAAGTTGGTGTGGGCTTGCAGGGTTGCAGCCACAGTGGACTTTGCAAACCCCATTGCGGCTGCAAGTTCCCCAAGGGACATAAGCTTCCCTCGCTTTTCAACCATTTTGAGAACAATGTCCGGAGTGATCAATTTTCTTCTGCGTCTTGCAGGCTGATTGGCTAGGGGAGGGACGTGTCCATCTTGGGAACTGGCTGATACCATCTGATTGGCTGTTTTGGGGTTCTGGGCTCTCTGGGTGACCCCATGGCTCAAATGGCTGGTTCTGGATGCCATCACTGATAAGGGATTCTGGTTAGCAGCTGCCTTTGTGTGATGGGCAAACAAGGCCATGCTTGAGGATGCGGGAGAAATGAACAGACTCCTGGGTGTGGCTTGCGGAGGGGCCTGCGGGTTGGAAGTGGCCATAGACAGAGGCTTCATTGTTAAGAGACCCAGTGTAGCCCTGCATAATTGTGTCAAGGTCAGGGAACAGCTTGTTGACTTGGTTGTTGTTGAAAGAAGACATAATAAATTTTTATTAAAAAATTTTAAACTCAAAAAGAGACATGTATATTTTAGTCAAGTTTATTGTTAAGTATGTTAATTTTGTGAATAGTAGAATATAAATTTTAGCTGTCCTAAATTGGAATAGGGTGATTTTTGAGAATGCCTATGATTCCTAAAAGAATCAGCACAAATCCACTCTTGATCCTTTAACATCCTTTTTGAGACACCCATAAATTATATTTATTTCAAATTTCTTGCAATTATGATTTGAAACTTGGTTCTTTGATTTGACAATCCCACAATTTCAGATTTTTTAAGTTTTACATGATGTCTATTATTTGTTTGACATACAGGAAATCTCAAATTGTACATTAGAATCCCACATTTCTGATCCATGTATACCGCATTTGTTTGTTGGGTTTTGTCTTTTGTTAGTTGAGTTATCTGCTCAAGAGATTCAAAATTTGCCCATTTAAATAAACCTAAAAAAAGTCAAATTAAATGGTTAATTTTATTTAATATTTTACTTTTTACTCAGCTGAGTTGCCCGCAAAAGTGATTCAAAATTTGGACCAAGGATTTGACAATCCCGCATTTTTATGTTCAGGTTCTGAATTTACAGTAAATATCAGGTGCAAGAGCGGCTGGGAGCAGTGGTGATTGCATCCAAAGCATATTCCTGATGTTAGTTTGTTCAGTTTTCCTTTTGACTATGTCCATTCAAAATTTGTCAGGATCTTCCTGCCCCAAGAAATGCATTTGTATCTGCTCATATCATTGGTCAATTGATTTGTGACATTCAATCTACCACCCCAATCCTATTGATCCCTTAAATGAGTGCAAGAGTTTTAAAAGGCCTTGCTTCATCATTCTCTAATCTAATAAAGTTCAAAATTTGTTAGTGAAATCCAGCCATTTGGTTTTATCTGTTGCCTTGCAGTGTTCAGTTGACTCCTTCCCCCCTTTGACCTCCCCAGGAATTTTTGGCAACAACCTTTTGGTTGTTGCTGAAACTGCTATTTTATTGTGGTTGAGAGCTTGGTTTTATTTACTCTTAACCTGCTCCCCAATTCTCACATAGAGCCCTCAGAGCTCTTCCCCTCCCTGGCAACCCGCGCTACTCACCAGGGGTCCAAAACTTACAGTCCTGATAGGCAAGTTCCCTACCATGCTGGCATGCACTTCTATCCTTGCAGCCTGCATTATCCACCAGGGTCTAAACATCTTCCAGCCCAAGTAGCACACGCTACCCATCAGGCTGAATCACTCCCCACCCTAAGCAGCTAAAGTTCCCTCCTAAGCTATCTTATTCCTCACCCCTAGCAGCCACAGTTCCCTGATGGGTGAGTAACTCTAGCCCACAGCAGTCAATATCTTCTGCTAGGTGAAGCAAAATCTGCCCCTAGTAGTCTTTACACCAACTAGCTAGGCTTTATCTTCCCTAGTAGCCATCATTCCCTACTAGGCCTCTACCTGCCACAAACCAAAAACACATGGACCATCTTTAGCATAGCGTCTTATTTGAAACCAAATCAAACCTTGCCTGAAAAACCGTTTACATGTGGATCATCACCTCCACCCACCTTGAAATTACCAATGGCAAAGCATAAAATCTCTACACTCTCCTAGAAGAAATTGTGTGGTTGTACAGAGTTCATTCAGTTGATATTAATAAGGCTGACACATCCCTTAAAGAAAAACTTTCAGACCGCCTTTCATGAGATCTTTAGCATCAAAATCAACTATAAATCCTTCTGATGCCATAAAATCTCTTACCTTACCCTTTAGAAGCAAAGCTTTCCCAAGAGGGTTGCTTTACTCCTTCCAGATGTTGAACCAGTTTACTTAAACCGGCCAAGTACAAACACAAGCCACATATTAAACAAAACACTTATGGTGCAAGACAAATTTAACAGCATTAAAGATTGAATGCCCATGTATATTGACAATGCCCACAATAAAAAAATCAAGCATCAGTTTGAGATATAAACATACTCTTAAACGTTAATAAAAAATGCTGAAAAATACAGAACCATACACTAATGTTATAGATATGAACTTGTACTTAGATGCCTATAAATCCTGAAAACCATTTTGGTGTCACAGCCAAGATTGTCTCCTCACCTGCCAACATATCTTAAAACATATAGGGGCACTCATAGATTAACCCCATGATTTATCTAACAACACTGGGCATTTTTCTGTCAATATTGTTGAAACAGCAAGCTTGACCTGCCATCAAGGTTCCAAGCAAGCGGGTTTGTGACCCGCAATCCAATTAACCGGCCACTCAAAGACAGACTAGGAAGTCAACTCAAATTGCCAAATCCAACAACATGAACAGATGATGATCCCTTGTAGTGGATACCTTGTTTTGGCGCTTGACTCATTACCAGGATCAAGCCACCCCCTTCACCATCCAGCCGCGTGATCAACACAATCATGTTCCTGTTATCCTTGATTCACAATGACTATATAATCACTATCTCTCAATAAAAATTATTATCTAGCTTATAAATATTTTCCCCTTGTAACTCTGCTAAAAAAGCACAGTTACAACATTGGTAGCAGAAGTAGGTTCTCCATCCTACCTTATCTTGTAAAATTCTGCCTGTTGCCTGCACTCGCCGCGGCCAACAAATCCTTGACAGAATTATGTCTGGCCTCCTGCTGGACTGGACCCCGTACACTCCTGGTACTGAGATACCTGATGACTTTGTCCTGTACCAGAACACAGTGATTCCACTACCTGCCTTCAACGCCATGTCTGCTCAAGGTTTCTTTCAGGCTCCCTCCTCTATTCCACAACCAACCAACAAAAACACCATGCCCGCCTACGTAGCCCAAAGACTGCAAAGCGCTGCCTTGGAACTGTTTGCCAGGGCCAACAACAACAACGCTGCCGCATGGATTCAGTCTGTCCAGAGCAAACTGGCCCAGATGGAATGCCCACAGCAAGTTTAGATTTCAAAAATTTCCATCTGACTGACCCACAATGCTGGTACCTGGTGTGACAAGTGGCACAAAGAACACAACAACAAGAACTGGGATACCTTCAAGCAAGACTTCTTGGCAAGGTTTGTGCTTAAGGACACAGCGCTCATGATCATATGCCAATTAAAGAACCTAACCCAGACAGGCACTGTGAAGGAACTTACCTGCACCTATGAGAAACTCCAACTTAATGTACCCTCTGACATGGCTTTTGACACCCCAGCTACACACCTCATGTACTATGGCGCCCTTAAGTTGCATGTAATGAGACACGTGAACCTGGACCAAGTGAACAACCTACAAAGCCTGTACCACAAAGCAGAGAAAGCAGAAGAAACATCCAACACCCTTCATAAGGCACAAACTGGAAAACAATAGAGACCAAAGGATTCTCACACAGGCAGGCGCTCCACTTGAGCACCCCCTGGAAATAACAGGAATTACACCAACCATAACCCACAAGCTCAAATGAACATGGGAATGGAAACAATGGCTAGTCAAATTGTACTCATTTCCATATCACTGCCACACAAGGCAATCAAGATGAGGGAAAAGCCTGAGGAGAGCATTAAGTGAGCCAAGCTCTCCCCACACAACTCCTGACTTGCCCAATCATGAGTACCAACCTGAGGATGTGGACCAATGCCCAATGATCCAAGTACCCTCGGAGGACCCGGTACTGTACACCATTGCCAGACATCCCAATAAACTGATGTCCTATCCTTTTCATTTTTGCAGTTACACAGGCTTGGCACTCCTGGACTTGGGCGCGGATCAAACCCTAGTCAACAGGAGCTTTGTAGACAAGTTCAAGCTAGCCACTAATCCTTTGCAGATTAAAAATGTGGTTTTACCTGATGAACATCATATTGCTGTGACAGAGGGAACTGTCCCCTTCTCTGTCATGCTAGAGAACCTACATTCCACCATCCAAGGCCCTGTCACCAACTTCCCAAAGTTTGACATTGTACTGGGGTTGGATTGGTTACAAAAGAACAATCCTCACATAGACTGGACAACCTCAGTGTTGATCATTAAGCATGAAGGTGTCAATCACCAGATCTACCCTGACTCAGTGGATCAACTCCTACGCAACCATGTCTTTGTGCACATCACAGAGACCCTGGACAAAAATAAAAACCTGAAGGCAATTGACTGGGACTCCTGCCAGTACAAGATCATACACTTCAAGGACCACCAGGATACCTTCACACCTCAGGATTGCAAAATTGTGGCCCGCCATCCAGAAATCTTCAAGGAAGCTCTACCTGGGTTATCCCCAGAGAAGCACATTCAACACTCCATCCAACTCAAAGGGGCTGTACCCAAAGTGCGTACTATCTACAAGTTGACCCCAAACAAAGACGCCCTATGTGCCTACCTCAAGGAAGCGTCAGAGAAAGGACTTATCTTCCCCTCACAGTCTCCTTTTGGGGCCGCCATATTCTTTGTGGCCAAGAAGGACGGTACCTTACGTCTGGTCACAGACTACCAAGCCCTAAACAAAGTTACCATCAAGAATTGTTATCCACTACCACTTTTTGACAATCTCTTTGACACCTTGGGAGGAGCCATAGTCTTCTCCAAGATTGATCTGACCGCAGGCTACAACCAGATTTGTATTAAGGAGCAAGACATCCCCAAAACAGCCTTCTGCACTAAATACAGCTCATACAAATGTGTGGTGCTCAACTTTGGCATGAAAAACGCCTAGTCCACCTTTGTGACCTTCATGAACAAAGTATTTGCCCCACACATAAGCAAACATGTCCTAGTCTACTTAGATGACATCATTTTCTACAGCTCCTTGGTGGAAAAGCACCACAAAGACCTGGAGGCAGTCTTTGCTACCCTGGCACAACACAAACTATTGGCCAAACCCTCCAAGTGCCAGTTCTTCTGCAAACAATTACCCTTCCTGGGACATATATTTTCAAAGGATGGCATCAAACCTGAAAGTCAAAAGATACAGGCCATATGCAAGATGCCACCACCCAAGGATAAGTCAGCTTCACACCTTCTTGGGGATGATGGCCTATGTACACTGCTTCATACCTGATTGTGGCATTTTGACTGCCCCCTTATCCACCATAACAGGCGACAAATCAAAGTTTGTGTGGACCCCCCAACGTGAGCTCTGTTTTAGATGCCTCAAGGAGAAGCTCACAATGGCTCCTATCCTACAATACGCCAAGCGTGACGGGGAATACCAAATGGAAACCGATGCCTCAGATGCATCCGTTGGGGGAGTACTGCAAATCAAAAATAATGATGGTGACTTCCTGCCTGTAGCTTATGAATCACAAAAGTTGAAAGATGGCAAGTGTTGATACCCTATCCATGACAAGGAACTGCTGGCCATCATACACTGCCTAGTCAAATGGCATTGTTATCTAGAACGGCAGGAAGAATTCACAGCATTGACCAACTACAAGTCACTCATATATTTCAAAACTCAAGAAAATCTATCTTGCCGTCAAGCCTGCTGGATGGAGCTCTTGGAGAGATTCAATATGCTCATACAGTACAAACCTGGTCCTAAGCTTGCCATGGCAGACACCCTCTCACGCCTATATGTCTGTGCCACAAGAGGGGAAAATGGGCTCAACCCAGACTGGCCTCTCTTGGTGCTACAAACAAAAGACATGAGTTTTTCTCCTGGTACAACTGACATAACAAAGGAAAAATTCATCAAAAACAAACACCTATTTGCTGATGTGTACAGGACCCTGCACAGAAAAATGTCCGATGGTACTACCATCCCTTATATCCCCACGCACCAGCAAGTAGACACCATCCTAAAATATCACAGAGACCTCAGACACACCAAGAGTCAAAACCTATATGAATTCCTTAAACACAAGGCCTGGTGGCTAACCATATATTGCAACATTCAGGAAGTCCTAGACCAATGTGAAATATGCAAGAAATTTGCTAAAAGCAAAACCCCTCTAAAGTCAGTACTACTCATCCACACCCAACTCCCCTTCAAGATGTGGGCCCTCAACATTGTTGGCCCCATGCCAGGGAAACACAACATTAAGAAATACATCATCACCACCATCAACTTTGCCACAAGATGACCAGTAGCCCAAGCAGTAAAGGGGCACACTGGCAATGACATACAACAATTCATTGGAAAAGAGATAATCAGCAAATTTATAAAGCCAGAACTCCTGATAACCAATGGAGGGAAAGAATTGACCTCCAAAAACACCAACATATACCTTGCTAAAAATGGGGTCAAACATACTGTGACAACACCATACCACCCACAGGCCAATGGACGTGTAGAGCAGCTTAATGGAAGCCTTGTGAAAGCCTTAGCCAAACTCACCACTGGGAAACCTGAAGACTGGTATAAGCATCTATTGACTGCACTACCTGTGTGCCAAACCTGAGTTAACAGATCCACCAGGAAAAGACCTTTTGAGTTGGTATATGGCACACAGCCAAATATCATTCAAGCATTAACAGGACCCAAACTGGAAATTCCAAGTAAAGTTCCCCGTGTTCAGACCCTCAAGTTATAGAGGCCAATAGCAAGCAAACAGACAAAGAAAATAAACGTCTGCAAAAAACCTTTGTCCCCATCCAAGATAGACATGAGGTTGGGGACAAAGTTTGGGTCATGAACGTTGATAAAAGCAAACTACAACCCAAGAAAGTAGGTCCAGAAATCATTCTAAAGGTAAACAACAATAACACTTACCTTATGCAAGGACTTGGGAAGCGCAAACAAGACAAAATCCTGCACCATGATTGCCTGAGACCCTGAAAAGCAAGACAAAACCAACGCAAAACCGCCATACCCGCCACAGAACACCAGTTAGTCCAGTATGACTCCCGGGCTCCTGATAACCTCCCTGACAGCCTACCCCCAGAGGAGGCCAACCTTCAGTTGGGGGGTGTCAAAAAAGCAGGCTCAAACCGCCAGCAAGGTTCTGAGCAAGCGGGTTTTTGACCCGCAATCCGATTACCTGGACACTCAAAGCCAGACTAGGAAGTCAACTCAAATTGCCAAATCCAACAACATGAACAGATGACAATCCCTTGTGGTTGATACCTTGTTTTGGCACTTAACTCATTACCAGGATTAAGCCACCCCTTCACCATCCAGCTGTGTGATCAACACAATCATGTTCCTGTTATCCTTGATTCACAATGACTATATAATCAATATCTCTCAATAAAGATTATTATCATGCTTCTAAATATTTTTCCCCTTGTAACTCTTCTAAAAAAGCACAGTTGTGACAATATCAAATTATGAACAATATCTCTTAAACAGAAGTATTAGCAATTCCAAGAGCTTATCTCTCAATTAGATGTTTGCTACTAACACCATACCTGGATCCTGTTATGATGCTATCCCAGGTGGATTAGTGGCTTTCCTTTCCAGTATATCAAGTACTGTCTTCCAAATAAAGCTACATCTTATTCCTGTTATTTGCTCTTTCTATTTGGACTGTTGTCTTCCCTAATCTTAATGCTGAGCTATAACTGATTCAGTTGCAACAGTGGTAGCAGCAGTAGGTTCAATCAATAACCTACCAGTAAGAAAATCCTCTCAATGAAGGAGAAAGTTCTGGCTGTATGGCTACCTGTCAGGGATCCAAGCTTGGGCGGCTGGCCTGTTGTTTTCATGAATCACATGGGCCAGTTTTTTGCGGGCAGAGACCACCACAAGAGAGGAGCTAACTTGAAAAAGTAGGAGAAGGACTTTCCCACCCAGGACCACCGGCCAGCAGCCGGGATTATAGTTTCAATTACCCCTGTGAGAGTGATGTACACAATCCCAAGCAGCTTGCCAATATGGTTGTTTGGGAGGTCAGGTGAGGAAGCAGGCATTGGCTTGGGGGTCACAGGCAGTCTCATGTGGAGTTTGTAGGCAGTCAGGTAGATGAATTTGCCTCTAAACAACTTGGGTGTTGATAATATCCAGGGGCCTTGACGGTTGTATCTAACTGCAGATTGTATGTGGGCTAAGGGATCTAGTTCAAGGATCTTTTCCGGGGTGTAATCCTTGTATTTGGGCTTCATATGATATTCTGTATAGTGGACAGGACCAAAGAGAGCACCAGGAGGTAATAAGCTGCGGGCAGAGGGACAGGTGGCCCTGAATATCTTAAACTGATTTGGTAAATGGCAAGAATAAAATAAGGCAGTAGCTGTGTAAGCCAAATCAACATAATCTTTATTTAAAAATGGCAATAAGGTTGGAGCACAGAATCTATAGGTATATATAGCATCCTGCCTCCAAACTTAGTATTTTCCAAGAGGGCTTCATCAAAATATTGGGAAATGTGGGGGCGGGTGGCCAGGACGCCCAGGTACCAAGGCAGCAAAATGGCACCTTGGCTGGACACTCTCTCATTGGTTGGAATCCCCAAGTTGGTTACCTGATTCTCTTGTTCCTGGGTTGTGGTCATGGTGTTGGGCTTGAAGCCTGTGTTTTCCTCTTGTAGCTGGACTTGATTGGTTACCTGCAAGTACTTCAAGTTCATGAAGTTCACAGAGGGACTTTCTCTGCCTCCATTAGGCAAGTTGAGAAGCTTCTCTTTGTGCGCCACTACCTTCAAGCTTATGCTGGTATTCTGACTTTGGGACTTGGCAGGGGCCTCTTCTTGCGGGTCTCAGTCCCAATAAAGCACAGGCAGGCAGCCCTTTGGTCCTTAGGGCTGGCAGCCTGCAGGGTTGGGGTTCAAATCCTGCTCTAAGGCCCGGGTTTCAAGGGGGAAATAATTGTCATTCCTGATACTACCCCTCACTAAGATACCTTTCTACCCATCTCTGATGAGGAGATCCCAGAAGGTTACATTGCTTACCAAGATCAGCCAGTATTTATCAACGTTCACAATTGACTCCGCTTGGGATAACACAATGCCAGTATCACCCCATCTCAGTTGAACCTGCCACAAAAGATGCTGAACCTGCAGTTAGAACCCTTCCCAGGTAGTGTGGGCAGCGCCAACATAGTAAGATGGCTAAACTCCACAGAACCCCCTGTATTTGCCAAGTACCTAAACTCATGTGGGCGGCCACAGTGTCAGGGCGCATTACCAGGCCAGCTGCTGCACATTTCACCACCCAGGTCAGTCAGGAGGTTGAAGCTATGCAAGCAGGGTTGAGGGACGCCGCCAAGCCCTGCTATAGCAAGACTTTCTCTCCTGCCATAATATGAACACCCCAGCTTGTGATCAAATAAACAGGAAGTGTCACTAGTACCTTGACCCCAGGCAACAGACACTTGCTGCTGCCCCAGAAGCCATTACCAACATGAACACAATGCTCTTCACACTCATAGTCCATGGGTTAAACCCCCAGATCTGTAAATTGGTGCCTGTGGGGCGCTGAACCACCCAATGACAACTGCTATAAGGCCATTGTGAAGGCAAGTAACTAAGCCACTATAAAGGGTTTGAGAGACTGATGATGCCTCTTCTCTTCCTTGTACTGCATCTGAAATCACCAAAAATCAATTAGTTTGCTTCTAACCTTTCCATCAAGGCAATGATAACAAGCATCCTCAAGAGCAGAGCTGCAACCGGCACAGATTAAGAGGTTGGAAAAGGCCTGGAGGTTCTGGACATAAGAGGCTCTACAGTCCCATTTGATTTTCAACTCCAATCTATCCATGCCAAAACCCCTTAAATTATAATGTGCACAAGGTTAAAGCTCTAGATGTGTTCCAGGTACACAGTGATGACCCTGTTATCTAATCCAGTCATACACAAAATAAGACCACTTTCTTGGCTTACCCCTTTTGCTTCTGTGAAAATACTCACAAGCTCCTGGTAGACATCAGGGCTGATCACACCATGGCTGGCCCAAAAAATGCTTATTCCCAACAGTTAGACTGGGTACCCAGTCAATCCAAGGCATTGTGTGTAGCAGACTCCTGCAGAGGACCCATCACCCATAAAACAGTACCCTTCTCAGTGAAGATGGGGAACATCCAGGGCAGACTCTCTGGACCCATCATGAGTGACCTTGGCCACAATTTTATTGTAGAGCTAGGCTGGCTACAGAACAACCTCTCCTACATTGACTGGACACCTCTATTATTAGGCAAGTGCCTTAGGTCAAAGTTCCTTAGGTTGAAAGTGTAGAAATCAAAACACTATTTAGGGTGCAAAAATCAAAAATATCAAAGTCAAAGGTCAAGTTTCAAAGATTGATTTTCCAGAAGCTACCTCTAAATCCAAAAAACATACAGTTTTTAATAATAAAAAAGTATAATCCTTAAAACTTCTACTAGACAAAAAAAAACTCCAAGGAGTTTTTTCTGAAATAAAAACTATATTCTAGATAACAAAAAGTTCTTTTATTAGATGTTATCTGAAGAAAATATTTTTACTTTTTAAAGAAAAATCCCACTAGAGCTTATATATAACTTTCTTCAGTTTAGCATAGAATATAAATTTAAACAAAAAATACTTTAAATTTATTTAGATAGTAAATTATTTTATTGCCAAAATAAAGTTAAAAGAAAGTTAAAATCAATGTAATAATTTATTTAGATTTTTAGAGAACTTCTGAAATATTTTCAAGATTAGTAATCCTGTAAAGTTATGCCTCCCCCTTAGGCCTCTGCTGTGAGAGAGGGGGGCTAAACTAACTAAGTTTGGCTCCCATCCTGGGGGAAGGATCTACCATGACACCATCCAGTGTAAGACTGGTATGGTCTCTCAAAGGGGCATCCATAAGGAGGATGCAGCAGATAGATGGGGGAAGTATGAGTCCAAGCCCATCAAAAGCATCCTACTAAGCAACCAGGAGGCACGCTTGGGTCTGAGCTCTTGCCCATCCAATTCTTCCTCTGAGATCAGTGGGACTGGGATCTCTGAGGGAGGAGAAGGGAGGGGGTCAGGCTGGGGGTCATGAGTGGGACTGGATCAAGGGCAGTGAGCTTGAGGTTGTCACAAGTCAAGCTTCTCACAATGTTCTCACTGGTGGCAAGGATATCCTGGGCGCGTCCAGGGATGTCCTCTAGTAAGTGCATGAATTGACCTGGGTCAGCACCAACACAGTGAAGGGTATTGAAAATACCCCCCAAAGATCCGGGGTAGTACACTATATCATTACCAAACCTGGCACCAAGGTATAAACAACAAACTTGGCAAGAGGGACCAACATTTCTCTTAACAACCAAGTTTGGGATCAGCAACAACAGATTTGTTTCTCCTGAGGTTCTCTTAATTAATGCTGTAAAAGATTCAAAAAAGAACAACCAACAGACAAACACAAACAAGAAAGTTACTGGGAGGCTGGGAAGAGCAAGGAACAAAGGACACGGGATATTGGTCGCTTTGTGGACGGGTTTACAAAGCGTAAAGTGTATATTAAAAGCCAAAGAGCTTGAAAGCAAAAGGGAAACAATTTCAAACTTAAAGTAAGAATTTATAGCAATTTTAATACTAATCTTAAAGTTCAAACTAGATTTTTTAAAACAACTAAGGTAAGCGCAACTACTAACACTAACGTTAACTGTAGAAACTTTAAAATAACACTGTAAACCAGGGAAAGGCAGGTGAGGTAAGTAATTGTAATACCAATACTAACAAAGACAGGAATAGAGGGGAACTAATAGAAGAGCCCCAAAAACACAAACTTCAGTTAGGAAAGTTAAAACTTTAATTTTGAAAAATGAGCAAGCAGGGGACTGAAAGTCCCCTGTCTTGCTTTAAGGGCAGAATTTGAATTCAAGGGTCACCTGACTCAGGGCTGGGACTTGATTGGCTTGCAGAGAAATTTTTCAGAGGAGAATCCAAAAGATTGGAGGGTTCCTCATTAATTTCCAACTTTTACTCTGATTGGCTGGCATTGCTAGGGTAATTTTAATCATCATTCAATCCAGTGGGATTGGAATTTGATGAATTAGCACTAGCGCAACCTGATTGTTTAGACTTAATTAATTTCAAGTGTGGACAGGCTCAAGCCAAAAAATAATCCAAATTAATCAGAGATTCCTCCCAAGTGGGGGAAGAGTCCAAAGCACCAGTATTTACCACCTGGGAAGGATATGCCAATACAAATATCTCATCAATTGTGTGGGCTAAATCCTCAAGGGAATTAAGGGGCTTGGCCGGCTTTTGAGCAGATTTTTTTGTGTGGCGCAAGAAGATTGTCCTATCCAGGGCTAAAGGAGGAAGTGACTTTACATCCAATTTAATTCCTGCCAAATTCTTGGGAATTTCTACCAAATTATATTTGTATGTTTATCCAAAAGGTTACTGAAAAAGCCCAAGAAAGGCCATCAATTTAATATTTTTGAATTATTCTGAAGATGCCCCCACCTAATCCACCCAAGAGACACCTCTGGTTAAATATCATATGTGAGAGCAGCTGGGAGCAGTGGTAATTGCATCCAAGACAGGTTCCTTAATTTTAGTTAATTCAGTTTTTTCTTCAGTTTTGTCCAGGTAAATTTTCTCCAGATTTGCCTGCCTCAAGAAATGCATCCATATTCCCTCATATCATTGATCAATTAGCTTTGAAATTCAATCTACTACCCCAATTTTATCCCATCTCTTGAATGAATGCAATGAGTTTTAAAAGACCTTGATTCATCATTCTCTACTCTAATAAAGTTTGAAATTTTTAGTCTAATCTGGCCATTTGGTTTTTTCTGTTGCTTTTGATGTTCAGTTGATTCCTTCCCCCTTTGGCCTCCCAGGAATTATTGGTAACAACCTTTTGGTTGTTGCTGAAACTGCTATTTTATTGTGGTTGAGAGCTTGGTTTTATTTACTCTTAACCTGCTCCCCAATTCTCACAAATCCAGTTATAAGAGTTATAGGGGAGAAGAGAGTTTTTTGTTGCTATCTCAAAGCTGTTGAGATTCTTGCTGCTCTGGGAATTACTTTGATGCCTATCTAGAAACTCCTGGTAGAGAGCTTCACTTTTTGCCTGCTCAACTTTAAGTTAGTTAGTCATAATATTGAACTTGGGCTCCTACCCCAACACATTTGTCAAACTTATTGTCCCAGACTTCCAGTAAGGAAGTAGTATTCATAATCTTATTCTTAAAAACTTTAACTTGTTTCATTTAATTTCCCCCCTTCATTTCATAACATCTGCTCTCAATTTTGTCAATATGTTGCTGTTCAAAGTAATCAACAAATGGAGCAAATAGAGCTACATTGTCTTCCATATAAATGATCTTTTTGAATGCCTCATAAATCTTTCTGGAGTCCTCTTTTCTCATCAAGGCAATGGCAGAAAAGAAGTTGAAGGCCACCTTGGGCTCCTAGTATGTGAATTTAGTGAACATTCTGTTGAGCTCAGTGAAGCTCTAGAGCTTCCTTATAAGGCATTGCCTAAAGTGAAAGAAGCAGTCATGAGGCTTTCTCTTGAATACTTTTTTAAAGGTGTTTTCTTGAGCAGGCTCAAAGTGAACAAGGAGGAGGGTAGGATAAGGATCTGATGTCTCCTCATCATCATTATGGCTGGTTTTTTAATTCTTCAACTTGAGGTAGAAATAGGGGCATAGGTGAGGGAGAAATATCTGATTTCCCCTTTAGTATCTCCAAGGCATGAGTATAATCATTCTTGTTTTGCCCTGACATCAGAAAGTACACTATTGGGAGAGCCTTATTACCATACTTCCCATGTATTCACCAGAGCTAGAAAAATATCTTGAGCATGATGAGAAGAATCTAATAGCCAATCAGATATTAGCTGCCATCAATCTCTTCAGGTTCTCTTGAATGACATAGCATATTTTTCTCTTATGCTCACCAGGACCATCATCATGAATGAGAAACCATTCATCCTTGGAGGCAACTCTGACCTCATTTGGGATATCCAGCTCCAGGAGGGAGGTGGTACTTCTGCTCACATTTTAAGACTTCTGGTTGCTATCACTCACATACTTTTGGAGGTATCTAAAGGTACTGACAGCCATCTTATGAAAGCTGGTCAAGTTATGAAGGGCCCTAACTACTCTCTCCTTGGAAGTAAGACCCTGTTAAAGGCTGTCTTTGGTGCAAGTACCACTTTATCAGGCATCAATAGACCCCAGTTGGTGCCAGGCAGGTATTCTGATTGTCCAGCTACTTGAAATGAGTGAAGCCAGTGGTAGTAAGGAAGGTGGGGCAGACAGGCCCTCAAGCTTGTAGTGATGAAGCACCAGATTATTCTGTTCATCCTTGCACTTTAACATGAATCCAATCTGATAGAACCCAATTTTGAAACAATGAGGTTGACCCCCAGAAAGGTTCTGACTAAGCAGGTTTTTGACCCGCAATCTGACCCCCCCCAGTGACTTGTAGCCAAATGCAGAATTTAACTTAAATTCCCAGAAAAAGCAACATGAGAAAATGATGATCCTATATAGTGGACGCCTTGATTTAGCTCTTGACTCATTACCAGGATCAAGCCACCCCCTAAAAATCCAACTAAATAATCACCATAATCATGTTCCTGTTATTCATAATTCACTCAAACTATATAAGTCATATCTTCAAATAAATATATATATACAGCTTCTAATCATTTTTCTCATGTAACTCTGCTAAAACAGCGCAGTTACAACATTGGTAGCACAGGTTGGTTCTCCATCCTACCTTACTATTCAAAATTCCTCCAGTTGCCTGTACTTGCCGCAGTCAACAAATATACAAAATAATCATGTCTGCCCCCCCACTAGACTGGGCGCCATACACGCCTGGTACCAAAATACCCAATGGTTTTGTCCTGTACCAGAACACAGTGACCCTGCTCCCTGTCTTCAACGCCCTGTCAGCGCAAGGGTTCTTCCAGACACCTGCCGCTATGCCCCAGACAACCAACAAGAGCACCATGCCAGAATACATAGCCCATAGACTGTGAAGCGCTGCATTGGAACCTTTCGCAGGAGCCAATAACAATAACACCACAGCATGGATCCAATCTACCCAAAGCAAGCTGGCCCAAATGAAATGCCCACAACAATTTTGGATTGCAGAGATCTCCATCTGCCTGACGCACGATGCTGGCACTTGGTGCAACAAGTGGCACAAAGAACACACCGAGAAGGATTGGGACACTTTCAAACAAGACTTCTTGGCAAGATTTGCGCTGAAGGACACCACACTCATGATCATATGCCAAGTAAAAAACCTAACCCAGACTGACACAGTGAAGGAGTTTGTTGTGAATGCTGCCATTCACCATGTTTTAATTTTGCCTTTGTTGGGTTATTTTGAGGACAAATCCCTCTCTTTTGCTTTTTCCCTTCAAAATGAGGCTGGCTCTAAATTGGGAAATACAATTGTTTGGTTTCCTGATTCTGCGCAACTCACTTGCCCCACTCATGCCTGTGGCAAGTGATCCTACCGTCCACGTACTGTTTTGTGGTAAAGCTACACAGTATATAATCCCAATCTTTATACCCAATAAAAATTTAAGTTCTATTCACATTTTTGTCTTTGTGTCTCTACGTACTTTGGCGCCTCTCTAGCCACATCTAGCAAATATTATTCATTCAGGGCCACAAGTTAATTGCATAGCTTTCCCGGCTATTTTAACCAAGACTTAGTATGAATCCAATCCTAAGGTTAGGATTTCCCGTTGTGACTCTGTGCTGCGCCTCAGATCACAACAAAAATGATGCTCACTACAGGGGCTGTAAGCCTCTTGGTTACCTCCTTTGCAACTACGTTTTCAGGACCTTTTCCTTCACCTGTACAAGAGCTAACTTCACCTGAAATTACCAGTCCTCCTATTGAGGAAGACATCACCAACCCGCCTATTGTCCCTACTGTACTGAACCTCAGGAGCAGTCCCTGCTTAGTGGCCTACCCTTTGGGTACCCTTGACTTAGAGCAAGTCATGGCGGTAGTCCTTGGGATAGCCCGTGACAGAGCCATCCCTTGCCTCCAGATTCAGTTCAGCTGAGCAGAATACTACAAATTGATTGTAGCTCCACAATTTCCACAGCATCTTCTCTCAGCAGCTGGATCCGCTGAACACTTATTATCATCCTTTGTACAACCCACCTTAGCCCATCCTCAAATGGTATTAGGGCTCCATGTTCAGGAGATTTCATTGCTGCAAGCCACTGTCACTAATCACTGGGATCAGTTTGCAGCCTACCAGCAGTGGATTCATTCCCTATTTTCCTTAGTATCCAACAATCAGTACAACTTTGGCACTTCACAAACCTGTTTGGTCAATTCTATTGAGTGAATGCGCCAGTCTTTCCCCAAATACATCAGAGAATGTCTACATGAGTTTCACCAGTTAGAACAACCCTGGCAAACCCAAGTAAATTCCACCCTGAACGCCTATCTCACCAATTTTGATCAGCTTATTCAGCAACACAACGAGTTCAGTGCTTACTCCTTTGACTAATTACAGCAAGTAGCAGTCTATGCTGCAAAAGGCCTCTGTAAACTTGGCAAGGAATTTGATCAAGAAAGGCCTGCTACCATTGCAAAACTCAAGGCTCAAGTAAATGAACTATCTACCTCTAAATCAGATGCCCTGCCTTCTCCTCCATCTTATGAGTTAGCAGATAGAGAACAGAGGCTCTGGGATGCCATTTGAGAGTTAAGAGAAACCACCTGTAGTCAGGATCACCCTACCAAAACACCTCAGCCTGATCCTCAAGTGCTTGCTCTGATGACTCAGGTTGCTGACTTATAATAAGAGGTTGCTACCTTGCATGAGGTGATGGCGTCTGTTGTTAGTCCCACTGGGGTTGCTGGTGAAGATGGCTGTTGCCCTGGCTTGTCAGGAGCCCCCCGCATTCACTGTACTATAGAGTTGATAGCTCTAGCCAACAAGGTGGTCCATTTGAAACAAGACCATTCTGAGCTTGATAAAGACTTACAAAAAATGAGTGAGTTAATTGATTCAGTGATTGACAGGTTTGCCCTTGCCTTTTGGTGGGTATGTCTCTTACATCCCAACTGGATGAACTGTCCTCAGTAGTAACTGCACAGAGTCAGTGCCTGGATGTTACTGAGCGGCAGATCACCCTAGCTAATAATACGGGCACCCGCACTGCTGAAACCTTGACTACCCTTGAGGAAAGTGTTTGCCAGCTGTGAGCCAGACAGCCCCCACCAAATCTAAAGCAGAATTCTCCCCACGTATAAATGTAATCAATAGCAACAATAGTGGCACAACTCAAGAAGCACACTTCAAGCCTACCTTTAAGCAAGTCTTTGACCCCAAAACATCTACCATTGCAGCTTTCCTAACTATCTACAAAACTGCCATGAGGAGATCCTCTAATGAGGTTAAGAAGCAACACATTATAACCTGTCTGCACCTGGCCTGCCAAGAGGTAGTTGTGCCGGAGCTGCCCACCATCAAGACTTGGTAAGATGTGAAGCAGCTTCTGATTGACAAATTTGGTATTGACCTTAGTTTGGAAGTAAAGAAGGACGCCTTCATGCAAATAACTTTCAAGCCAAAGGAGACCCTAGTTGAATTTGCAGATAGATTGTACATGGAAGAACAAAAACTGATCACAAGCCGCCAGTTGACCACACATGAAGCGTACATGGCTTGCGCTCAATCCCTCAAGGTTAACCAGCTCCTGTGTTTTCACTTCAAGGCTCGTAAAGCCATGCTTTCTTCCATGAAGAGCATAAAGAAACTGTTGCAGGATATGCACCTTACCCATTCTGGGGCAGTTGCGCAGGAGAATTATGCCGCCTCTACCTCTGGTTTGTCTTCATGTGGCCCATTTATCCTCCCCATGAACTTGCATAATCCTCCTTAATGCCAGGGTTGCCATAACTTTGGACAGATAGGTCACCATTCCCAAGTCTGCACCAATCCTTGAGTTAAAGGAGCTGATCCCAAAGAGCAGGCAGGAATAGAACGGCCAACCTAGAGACAGAGACACTCTTGGTTGACAATTTTTCCCAGTCTCCTTTGATTCCCCCTCCATTGCTGACTCTGAGTCTGCCAATACTGAGGCTCCTCCCATTCTTCTGCTATTCCACAACATCTCTGATGACTCTGACGTGAAAAATTCTGAAATGGAAAATTCCAACACCTATGGGTATTCCGCCCTGACCATACCAAAAACTATTGCAGTCCCGTATAAGCTACGCTCTGGGAAAACTACAACAACTGCTAAGCCTCTGCCTGAAGCCAAGGAGGTTGTCTCTTGCCCATACCTCACTCAAGCCAAGAGATCTCCCATGCTAGTGGAGTTGTCAGAAGAAGCTGCCAAGGTTGCTAACACTGTCTTCAAGAATGTCTCAGTCTTGCTTCCTCTCCAGATAGTCTATAAGGAATTCCCGGGCCTAAGATGCATGATTGAAAAATGGGACAAAGAACTGGCAGAAGCCCAAGACATTCTGGCTGTTCTCCCTCCCTTTGGTTGTACTACTACTTTTGTGGAGATATCTATTCAGAAGGTGAAGATTATGGCTGTCTTAGGCATGGGGTCTCCTGTTAATGTTGTCTCCTCAAATCTTTTCAAGAAGCTCAAGCTTGCCCCCAAATTTAATTATCACCAGTTGTATGGCACAGCTGGGCTATCCATGACTCACACTATAGGAGCTTATTATGCTCTGCCCATGCAATTTGGCAAGCTACTCTTGGCTGCGCCTCCCGTTGTCTTGGAGAATGAGAGCTATGACCTTCTAGTTGGTACTTAATTCCTTAGGGAATACAATAGGATCATCAACTTAAAGGACAGCTACCTCTCTATATTAGGGTACAAGGTCCCTTTGATCTTTGAAGAGCCAGTTAAAGTTCCCGGGAATTGCCTCAAGACATGTGCCTTAGAATATCCCACAGGTGTTTTCACTTTAAAATACCATAACCATTCCTCTAACATGAAGTGTCCTCCTATGGCTTGTCCTGCATCTGAAGGGATTCCTCTCTTGGCCACTTCCGCTGTAACTATTCCCCCAGGATCTCAGGTTATCCTAGACTCCCAAATATTGTATGAGCTACCTGAGTGTACATTCCTAGAGTTATACTCTCCTCTCTTGCTAGGACGCAACAAACCCTATCTCTGTCCATGAATCTTGGATGTATCTCATAAAGACCCTGTTTAACTGCTGGTTGCCAAATTAACTTCTCCCCATACATGTGTTTAGAGGTCAGGTTGTTGGCTATGGCAAGTTTTTGAATGCTCCTGACATCCTATCACTACATCCCTGTGTACGTTCCAGGACTTTAACCTACCTGAGGATGAGCCCCAAGTCCTATCATTGTTCACTGCTCAAGACTTCCTGCAGCTATCTCCAGTTCAACAGAAAGAGGTGCTTTACCTACTGGATAAGCTTTTGGATATCTTTGCTAAGGATAGCACTGATTATGGTTTAGCCAAAGGCGTCATTCACCAGATTGATACTGGCAATGCTCCCCCCCTTTTGCGCTAAACCCTATTGCTGCAGTTGTGTAGAGGATGCTCAGGTATCTAAAGAGCTCAAACAACTTCTAGACGCTGGACTTCTTGCTCCTTCCCAAAGTCCATGGGCCTCCCCCTTGCTCATACTGAAGAAGAAGGGTGGAGGTCATTGTATTGTGATGGACTACCAACACTTGAATTCCTTAACCAAAAAGGATTCCTATCCCTTACCACACATTGATGATGCTCTCCGCCGCCTTGGGGACTCCAAGTTCTTCTCTGCCATGGACCTAGCATCTGGATACTGGCAAGTTGATCTTTCTACTGATGTCAGGGCCCAGAATGGGCCAGACAAAACCCTATGTTGCATAGGGTCAACACCTGCAATGGAGCAATTGCGCAACCAAACAATTGTGTTGTCAATCACGCAGATTAACCCAAAGGAAACTCTAATTCTAAGTGGAGAATCAAACCCTGGTCAATGCCAAGCCTGGTGACAATTAAAAACCCTCTTTAAGACAAGGGGGAAAGATTTTAATTGGCCCACACCCTCTGAAACCCAGAATTGGGGACTTGGGTTGCCAAATGGCCCAAAATCTCCCTGCCAACTTCCCCAGGGCAATAATAATAAAAGGATCCATCTAACTGACAAATTGGGAGTCACCAATGAAGCTCCAGATTAAGAATAATCCATTGACAACCAATAAAAAGATGTCAGTAAGCCAAATTGCAGTTTCCCAGCAGGATATAGCTGGGAACACTGGCATCTCCTTTTCTTTGTTGACATCTTAAAATTAAACATCTTTATGCTCAGGATCCTTATTTCCTTGCAAGATCTCTATACTTTTGCACCATTATAACTATTATGTTTGCATTTATTTACAACTCCACTACACTTTATCACCTTGTGTATTTGCTCCCCCTGGCCACCAAGAGTGATCATTTTGCCCTCCATGCTGGAGATTACTCCTACTCCTCTCTTACCAACTGTGTCTCCTGTCCAGGACTTTAATAAGTTGGGTTTTGTCTATATAACAGTATTGGGGCTGGTTGTGCCCCATACTGTGAATTGGCAATCCCTAGCTACTGCAGTCAACTATCTGACCAGGATTGCGCCTATTATGTACTTGGCCTTCCAGGCCCAGCCTGCCTCCCCTGCATGAGTCCAGCCAGATTCTGGTATGGGCCATGACACCTGAGGATAGAGAGAAGGCTGTGCTCATCACTTCTGAAGGATTGTTTGAGCCTACACAAATTCTGCAAGGACTCTGCAATGCTCCAGCTACTTTCCAACAAGCCATGGACTCCATCCTCTGTGATTTGAAGCTCTTGTGTGTCCTAGTGTACTTAGATGATATAACTGTATTTAGTGCTACCTTTACCAACCACCTGACCCATCTTAAGGAAGTGTTCATAAAGATTCAAGAAGCTGGACTTAAACTTAAAGCCATCTAAGTGTGCTTTCTTCAAGGAATGCCTTGAATTCTTGGGACATGAGGTGACTCAGACAGGAATTCGCCCCATGACTAAGAAAGTTGAGGCCATTGACAAAATGCTTCCACCCACCAACCTGCAAGAAGTCCAAGTCTTTCTGGGTATGATAGGATACTACAGAAAATTCATCCCTGATTTTGCTGACACTAGCAAACCCTTGGTCCAGCTGCTGTGTAATGTCCCTTTTAAATGGACCGCCAGCCAGCAGCAAGCCTTTGAGACTCTCAAACAAAAGCTCAAAGAGGCTACCATTCTAGTATATCCTGACTACAATAAGTAATTTATCCTATATACTGATGCTAGTGACCTGGCCATTGGAGCTATCTTGGCTCAATTAGATGATGAAGGTGTGGGTCACCATGTGGCTTATACCTCTTGTGTCCTGAATAAGCATGATAAAAATTAAAGTGTGACTGAGAAAGAGTGCCTTGCTGTGCTGCATGCTGTCAAACAGTTCTGCCATTACGTGTATGGTACCCATTTCACTGTGGTTACTGACCATGCTTTGCTCAAATGGCTACAACAACTTAAGGAACCAGAAGAACAACTAGCTAGATGGGCTCTCTGCCTGCAAGGGTACAACTTCACTGTGCTACATTGCCCCGGGATTCAGTATCAGAATGCTGAGGAACTGTCCAGAATGCCCATCCTTGCTCTACACCCTGCTGAGACTGACAGGTTGTAAAAACTAATTGTATATCCTTCTTTGTGGGAAAACAAGACGGAAGAAGTCCAAGTTGCCCTTTCTAAATTATCTGAAGACACGCTCATTTGTGACAATCAGTTCTTCAAGAAAGTACAGGACCACTACTTGCCTTATGTAAGGCCTAGTCTTTGCCTTTTGGTGGTGCTTCAAGCTCATAAATAGACAGGACACAGAGACGCTGGCAAGACTTATGCCTGGCTCCAGAAGAATTACGTCTGGGAAAATCTTCACTTGCTGATCCCAGATGTTATTGCTAGTTGCCATGATTTCCAACTCCAACAACCTAAATCTGCTGCTCATGAGTTCAAGCTAGTCTCCCCTCAACACGCATTTCACATTGTCAGTATTGACACTGTAGGGCCTCTCCCTTGCTCCTGCTCTGATTGCTGCTTTATCCTAATTGCTGTTGATCATTTTAGCAAAAGACTAGAAGCTTGCCCTAATAAAGACATCACTGCCAAGACAACCGCTGCCTTTCTGCTGCAAGATGTATTCTTTTGCCATGGTGACCCTCAAGTGTTGTTGCCTGACAATGGGACTAACTTCAACGCCAAATTAGTAACCTCTGTGATTGAAGCCTTGGGGTCTCACCAGTATTTCTCTGCCCCTATAATCCTTCCATCAATGGGGCAGTTGAGCGCGCAATCTCAACTCTGGTTTTTATCATGAGTAAACTCACTTATTCTGACGCTGCCAACTGGGATCTATACTTACCTGCTGCTCTCTTTGCCTATTGCCTTAGAAAGCATTGTGTCACTGGGTATTCCCCTTTTGCTATGCTTTATGGTCGTGAAGTCACCACTCTGTTGCTATTGGGGCCCCCTACTCTCCTCTGATAAGGCCACAAACCTTGATGACCATATCAAATATCTAGTCAATCAAATCATTGATATTCAGGCCTCTGCCTATACGTCCAACTATAAGACCAAGCTGCTTGAGCTCTCCCCTGACAATGCTGGAAGATCTCCCCTTCCTGAGTTCAATATTGGGGACCACGTTCTTTACTACCAACACAGAGTAGGAGGACGTGCTCATAAGCTAGACTTTTTGTGGATTGGGCCCTTAGAAGTGACCTTTAAGCGAGGATCAGAGTATACTGTAAAACTCCTCTCTAGTGGCCAACAGTTTGCTTGTGTGCATGCCAAGTTCCTCCACAAGTACCACCCCCTTAAGGTCAATCTAGAGGGGGGCAATGTCGTGAATGCCGCCATTCACCATGTTTTGATTTTGCCTTTGTTGGGTTATTTTGAGGACAAATATCTCTCTTTTACTTTTGCTCTTTGAAATGAGTCTGGCTCCAAATTGGGAAATTCTATTGTTCAGTTTCCTGATTCTGTGCAACTCACTTGCCCCACTCATGTGTGTGGCAAGTAATCCTACCATCCATGTACTTTTTTGTGGTAAAGTTACACAGTATATATTCCATTTCACTTTTACCAATAAAATTTAAGTTCAATTTATATTTTTGTCTTTGTCTTTGTGTCTCCACGTACTTTGGCGCCTCTCTAGCCACGTCTAGCAGATATTATTCATTCAGGGCCACAAGGTAATCACATAGTCTTCCCTGCCATTCTAACCAAGACTTAGTACAAATCTAATCCTAAGGTTAGGATTTCCTGTTGTGACTCTGTGCCGCGCCTCAGATCACAACAGAGTTCACCTGAGCTTAAACAGAACTCTGACTATGTGCCCCCTCAGAGATGGCTTTTGACACTCCAGCACCCATCTCATGTACTATAATACACCCAAGTTGCACGTAATGAGACATGTGAATCTGGACCAAGTAACCAATATGAAAAGCTTGTACTGTGAAGCAGAGAAATCAGAGCAGAGGTCTAATGCTCTGCATAAGGTGCAAACCAAGAAAGGAGAGATACCTAAAGACTCCCACTCCTCAGGACGCTCCAACTTCCCTCTGCCTAACAATGGTAACAACACAAGCAACAAACCATCAGGATCCAATGACTATATCAACAGGAACAATGGCCATTCTAATTGTACTCACTTCAGAGTTACCAGCACTCAGGACAACCAGGATAAGGGAAAACCCCAGGGAGAGCATTAAGCAAGCCAAGATCTCCCTGTCAACCTTCTGACTTGCAAAATGATGAATATCACCCAGAGGACGTGAATCAGTGCCCTATGCTCCAGGTCCTCTCAGGAGATCCAGTGCTCTACACCATTGCCAGACATCCCAATAAACTGATGCATTGCCCTTTCTACTTTTGAAGTTACACAGGTTCAGCACTCTTGGACTCAGGTACAGACTGTACCATTGTTAATAGCAACTTTGTGAACAAGTTCAAGTTAGCCACTAATACTTTGAAGATTAAGAACAGGGTTTTAGCTGATAAACATCACATTGCTGTGACTCAGGAAACTGCCCCCTTTTCATTACACTAGAGAAAATCCACTCCATCATCCAAGGACCCATCATTGATTTTCCTCAATTTGACATAGTCCTTGGTCTGGACTTGCTGAGAAAAAACAACCCAAACATAGATTGGGTCACCTCTGTGTTAACCATCAAACAAAAAGATCTCAATCACCAAATCTACCTAGATACAGTAGACCAACTGTTCATGATCATGTTTTTGTACGTATTACAGAGATCCAAGAGGAAAATGATATCCTCAAAGCAATTTATTGAGACTCCTTCTAGCACAAGGTCATAAATTTCAAGGACCACCAAGACACTGCCACCCTCAGGATCAGGAAATGTATCTTGACACCTGGAGATTTTCAAAGAGGCATTTTCAGGACTACCACCTGAGAAACATATATAACACTCAATACAACTCAAGGGAGTAGTGCCCAAGGCACAACCTATATACCAGCTCATCCCCAATGAGGATGACACGCTCTGTGCTTACCTCAATGGGGCCTTGGAGAAGTGACTCATATGACCTTCACAATCACCCTTTAGAGCTGTGGTGTTCTTTGTGGCTAAGAAGTATGGCTCTCTCAGATTAGTTACCAATTATTGTGCGCTGAACAAACTCACTATTAAGAATTGTTACCCCCTCCTGCTTATTGATGATCTCTTTGAATATTTGAGTGGGGCAACCATATTCTCAAAGATTGATATGACTGCAGAGTATAGCAAAATTTGCATAAAAGAAGAAGACATCCCCAAGACCGCTTTTCAAGCCAAGTATGGCTCATATGAGTGTGTGGTTGTCAGGAATCCAGTCTTGGGAAGCCAGCCTGTTATTTCCAGGGGTGACCTGGGACAGGTCTTTTGCAGGCAATGCCCACCACAAGAGGGGAGATAACTTAAAAAGGTAGGAGACAAACTTTCCCACCCAGGACCACGGGCCAGCAGCCGGGATTATAGTGTCAATTACCCCTGTGAAGGTGATGTACACAATCCCAAACAGCTTGCCAGTATGGTTGGTTGGAAGGTCAGGTGAGGAAGCAGGCATAAGTTTTGGGGTCACGGGCGGTTCCATGGGTAGGTTGTAAGCAGGGAGATAGTTGAATTTCCCTCTGAACAACTTGGGTGTTGAAAATATCCACAGGCCTTGGCAGTTGTATCTAATTGCAGATTGTATGTGAACCAGGGGATTGAGTTTGAGTATCTTTTCCAGGGCGTATTCATTGTATTCAGACTTCAGAGGATAGTTGGTAAAGTGGACGGGTCTGAAGGGTGCACCAGGAGGACAGAAAACAGCGGGCAGTGGGGCAGGCGGGCCAGGAGATCTTGAACTGAATTGGTAGACAGCAAATACAAAATAAGGCAATAGCTGTATGAGCCAAATTAACATAACCTTTATTCAAAAATGGTGATAAGTTTGGAGCGCGGGGTCCTTGGGTCTATATAGTACCCTCCCTCCAAACTTAACACTTTCCATGGGGAGTTCATCAGGGCATTGGGAAGACCAGGGCCGGGGGATTGGGTGCTTGGGTCCAAAGGCGGCAAAATGGCACTTGGCCTAGGAGTTCTTTCATTGGTCAATAATCTCAATTTAGCTACCTGATTAACTTGCCTTAGAGCCGTGGTCATGGGGTTGGGCCGCGGGACTGTGCCTCTTCCTGGGGACAGCTCTTGATTGGCCACTGGTGTAGACTTCAAATTCATGAAGCTAATAGTTGCCGCTTCAGTACCTCCATTAGGCGCTGTGATTAGTCTTCCATTTGGTGCAATAAATTCTTTGGTTTGGGTTTTTCACTGCATGGGCCAACATTCTTGGTATCAGCTTGTGGGGTCTTGATCTCAGAAAGACACAGGGGGCGGGCTCTTGGTCCATGGGGCCAGTGGCCTGCAGGAATTCAGGTTCAGGGTTTGAATCTCGCCCTTGGGTCTGGGTTTCAAGGGGTAACAAATTGTCAATCCTGACAGTGGTTCTCAATTTGGAATGACAAACACACCATCAACCTTTGATGCCTTCATGAATGATATTTTTGTGCCTCATATTGGTAAGCACACGTTAGTGTGCTTAGACAATATCATTTTCTATAGTCCCTCTGTGAAACAACTCCACAAGGACTTAGAAGTGGTCTTTGCAACTTTAGCTTGACACAAACTCCTTGCAAAACCATCCAAATGCCAATTTTATTGCAAACAACTCCCTTTTCTTGGACATGTGGTGTCAAAGGAGGGCATTCAACCAGATTCTTAGAAGATCCAAGCTATATTCAAGATGCTTCCACCTAAAGACAAGAGAAAACTCCAAACTTTCCTAGGAATGATAGCTTATGTTTGATGTTTCATTCCAGACTGTGGTATCCTTACCGCACCACTTTCCGCCATTATAGGTGCCAAGTCAAAGTTTGTATGTAATCCTCAATGTTGTCACAAGTTCCTGTTAACTATGCATGTGATGGAATCCCAACTATGGAATTCAAACCCCAATATCCCGCTGCATGGCCGCCTGCAGTTTTCTGGGCTCAAACCAGAGCGGGATTTGACTTTGGGAAATCTCCTGAGACTTGATGAACTAAATTTACTTGCATTTAGGTCTCCCACACCAAAGGTTCCTGTTAACCTGACCAATGAGAGCGCATCCAAGCCAAAGATCCCAAAAGAATTTGGACCACCACAGCAGGGGAAGCAGAGAATCTTCTTGTGGAATTCAGGACATCCAAAGATGACCAATCCTGCACCCCAAAAGGGAAATTCAAGTTTTCTCAGTTTGAGCCAGACAATGAAATATCTCCTGCAATGGATGCCACCAAGGGTTACAAAAACCTGGTAGACATTATTACCAGGACCAAGGGAAATTTTAAAGGTTTCTCCATGACAGATGGGTATATTTATACCCTGGGCTGCCAGGAAGTTGCCAATCACCATTCTTACAATAAAGTGACATGAACCTTTGATTCAACCAGGTTATTCCATATTTGATTTTAGTTCTATTTAATTTACAGTCTACCTCCCATGGTTCTGTACCTCACATCCACCAACCCCAAGACACCGCAGACCAACTGCCTGAACTATATTGTCCACCAGGAGCTCCCTTTGGCTTGATACCTTTCACAGAATATCCACCAAACTGGCATATTCAGAATTCATCCTAGAGGAAATCTTGATCTACAACCCAGAGGTCAGAACTAGAGAGACAGAAACCGTTTTCATAGAAGGAACCTGAGTTACCATACCTCCCCTGCTATTCTGCAACAAGTACAACTACATGCCCACCTACCTAGTTCCAATGACACCGCCTCTTACCCCGCGGCCCAACTGCCCGCAAGAATCTGTTGCAACCAATGAATCTACCTCCACTCAGATATTTGGGGTGATGTAAATTACCCTCACCAGCCTTATTGATTTAATGGTGCCTGCCAGAGGACCCTAGGCTTTCCTGGGAAAATCATTATCTTATATTGTAAAGTTAGCTCCTATCTTGTGGTGGGCCCTTCCCTCAGGACCCGCAGGCCATCCACATGTAAGTTATCAAGAACCCCCCACAGGCTGGATCCCTGACAAATGTGATATCTGTTTCTGCTGCTTAAAGGAGAAACTGACATCTTTCACCATACTACAATACCAAAAAGGGATGGCAACTACCAGATAGAGACCAACACCTTAGATGCCTCCATTGAAGGTGTACTACACATCAAGACAGACACAGGTGATTAAATAGCAGTGGCATATTAGTTGCACACGCTCACACACAGCAAGTACTGCCACCCAATCCACAACAAGGAAATACTGAAAATTATATATTTTTTAGTCAATTAGTGTTGTTACCTAGAACAGCAGGAATAATTCACTTCTCTAACTGACCACAAGTCCCTTATTTATTTCAAAACACAAGCCAATCTGTCCAGACGCCAAGACTGTTAGATGGTGTTCCTAGAACAATTCAACATGAGCATACAATACAAACCTGGGCCAGAACTGGTCATGTCTGACACCCTCTTGCACCTATATGTAAGGGCTTTCAGAGGCAAAATGGCCTGTATCCAGAATAGCCCCTTCCTGGTGCTTCAAACCAAAGACAAAGGGTTTCCTCCAGGCACCACAGATATTACCAGAGATGCTGTTGTCAAGAACAAGCACTTGTTTACAGAAATTTACAGAACACTGCATTATAAAATGACCAATGAAGTAATCATTCCATGCATCCTCACATACCAGAGAGTTGACACCATCTTGAGCTTATATTGAGACTTAGACCAAACAAAGAGCCAAAACTTTTACAAGTTTCTGAAGCATAAGGCCTGGTGTCTAAATCTGTAAAGGGACGTACAGGAGATCTTTAAGAAATGTGAAGTATGTGAGAAATTTGCAAAAAGCAACACTCCTTCAAAATCTGTGTTATCCATCCCAACCTAGCTACCCTTTAAGGTTTGGGCTCTTGATATTGTAGGCTCAATCAGCAGGGAAACACAATGATAAAATACATCATTACCACTATTGACTTTGCCACCCGCTGGCTAGTGGCACAAGCTGTCAAGACACACACTGGCAATGTCATGTGACAATTTATTGGCAGAGAAATCATCAGTAAGTTTGGAAAGCCAGAACTACTGATTACTGACAGAGGCAAATAGTTTGCCTCAGAAGAAAAAATTTTACCTCACCAAAAACGGGTTAAACACATGGTGATCACACCATATCACCTTCAGGCCAATGTCAGAGTAGGGCAGCTGAACAGAAGCCTCATACAATCTCTTGACAAACTCACTTCCAGGAGACCTGAGGAGTGGTACAAGCGTTTGGTGACTGCACTTCTTGTATGTTGTACTTGGGTGAACATATTTATCAGAAAGAGTCCTTTTGAACTTATCTATTAAATACAATCAAACATTGCTCAAGCCCTTACTGGGCCAAAGTTGGAAATGCTTAACAAGATACTGTCCTGTTCTGATCCCCAAATACTTCACACCAACAGTGACCAAAAGGAAAGGGAAGGAAAATGTCATCAGAATATGTTTGTCCCCATCCAAGTAAGGTGCAAAGTTGGCAGTAAAGTATGGGTGATGAACATGGACAAAAGTAAACTAAAGCCTAAGAAAATGGGCCCTGCTATTGTGTTAAAGGTAAACAACAATCACCTAGTACAATGATTGGTCAAGTGTAAATAAGACAAGGTTCTATACCATGACCAACTGCCATCCTACAAAGCCAGCCAGAAACAGTGTGAGACTGTCCTCCCTGCAACCAAGCAACAGCTGATGCAGTATGGCGCCCAAGCTTCTGACAACCTTCCAGCAGATCTCCCACCAGAGGAAGCTGACTCTCAGCTGGGGGGTGTCAAAACATCAGGGTTGACCCCAGAAGGGTTCCAATTAAGCAGTTTTGTGACCTGCAATCTGATACCCCCAGTGACCTGTAGCCAAATGCAGAAGTCAACTTAAATTCCCAGAAAAAGCAACATGAGCAAATGATGATCCTATACAGTGGATGCCTTGGTTTAGTGCTTGACTCATTACCAGGATCAGGCCACCCTCTAATCATCCAACCAGCTGATCATCATAATTGAGTTCCTGTTATATATGATTCACTCAAACTATATAATTCATATCTCCAAATATATATATCTAGCTTCTAATAATTTTTCCTTAATAAATCTGCTAAAACAGCACAGTTGCAACACCAAAATTGTCCTTGGAGAACAATATTGGGAAGAAGATGGGCAAGACATCTGGTAGTTAGAAATCCTCTTCATGATTTCATATATTTTGGGCTTTCAATATATCCCAGTACTCTAGGCCATTCTTAGTGAGTGTAGCATCCCCAGAGTTATAGAGGTCTTCATGCTCTTCCTCTAGTATGTGGGGGAATCTCTTCTTAATCTTCCTGGATGTAGAAAAACTTGTGCCCAGTTGGGCTCTTGGAGGAGCTGGGGGTAGCTTCCTCTTAAGAAGACTCCTTTTCTATAGAGAGGGCTCAGGGGTCTTCTTGGCTGCCTTGATGTGATTTTTGATAATCTTCTTGTTGACCTTGGGCTCAGGATTATTGGTTCTGGAAGGGGTAGTCTTCTTTAAGTTGATAGAAGTTGCTTTATGGGGTATCTAGATGGCTCAAAGTTAGTATATTTAATTTGGTGAAAAATAATATAAATTATTTTTAAAATATCATTTTTTAACAGAATCTGAAAGCCAGAGTACTTTTTACTATATTTTGTAAGTTTTAATAAAAATTTTAATTGAGAGTAGTTAACTCTATGATACTTTCAGGAGGAGTGAAAATGGGGCTTTGATCAGACAGTTAGAGAGTTCCAATTTTGGCACTTTGATTTTGACACTCCCTAAAAGCATAGGAAAACATAGCAACATATTAAATTATTTTAATATTTTTCTGAAAACTGCCAAAATCAGCAGTATTTAATAAACCTTTCAAAAGGTTAATCTAAACTAACCTAAAAGGCCTGAAACTTTACTATGTTTTATGACTGGTCTTTGACCTTTAAAATACTAAATTAACGCTCAGATATTACATTGTATAAATTATTATGGATTTTTAAAGTAGAATATTGGGTTGCTAAAGATGGACTTTTGATTCCTGCACTTTCAATTATAAACACCTGTTAGAGCTTAGTTAATAAACTATTAAATTTTAATCACAATTTAAATATATTGTTAAGAAATAAGTTAGTGTAACATGAATTTCAATTTGAAGCATTTTCAATTTGTGCACTCTATCACTTCACTCAGTAAATTAAGAAGTGATCAGATAAAACTTTTTCTATCACCACTTTATTTTTTACTTCATAAGAATCACTAAAAGTTTAATCAAATGGTTTAAAGGTGATTGTGAACCTTTATGATAGATTTTAGCTTATTTGGTTGAGTATTATATGTTTTTGAAGCATTTATGATCATTTACATAGTTATAAAATTAATATTAAGTGTCACGAGTGACATTTATCAGTTAATGATAAAGCAAGATCCAGGACAAGAATCAACCCCTGAACCCTACTCTCTGCGGCCTGCCATCCCAGAGAGCCAAGGGGCTGACCATTTTTCTTTGGGCTTGAATCTGAAAGTGATTTGAATAGTAACCTGCCAATGCAAAAATCCTTGCAACAAGCACCAGGAATTTCAAGCAAAGGTCCAAAATATGGCACCAAGAGCTACTCTGAAGTGGTAGTAAATTACACCAATGAACACTATGGAGGAACTCACCATCCCCCAATAAGAGTCCTAAAGAGATTTTCTGAAGCCCTGAAATTAGGACATGCCTTGGGTCCCTGTCCGCCCCTCTTGACCAGGCTGGTGAACAGAAGGATCTAGCTGTCTATTCCTTAACACCAGCCAATAACGCCTGCTCATGCCTGATGCCACCCCCAATTTCCTGTTGCCCTACTACCCATGTTTTCAGAATCCTGATCCAAAGATAAAGCCTGTTAGATGGTATTTATACCTTGTCAGGTGGAAGCTGAACCCTGTTGTCATCTTGATTAATAAAGTAGTGATGATCCTTTGGTTTAACCAGATCTTACCATATATTATACTTGTTTTCTATCACCTCCATACCTATTCTACAGGCCCTATTGCTCCTGCCACCACACCCACATATCCTGCAGACCCTTATACCCAAATTATTATGTCCTCATGGTGCTTCTTTTGATCCAATTAATTTTACCAAATATCCTGTAAACCCAAATTGCTTCAAATTTTCTTTAGAAACCATCCTGCTTGCTGGCCCTTTGGCAAGGACCCGCCAACTTTAGAGGTTTGATCACAAAAGCTCCTGGTATACTGTACATCCCTGCCTCTTCAAGGACAAGTGCAACTACCTACCTATGTACTTTGTCTCCCTAACCTCTCCCATCTCCCCCTGGCCCAACTTCCTTCAGCATTCCAGGATTAAAAACAAGACCATGTTCACCCAGCTCTTTGGTGCAATGCATATTACATACAGGGTCTGTTGTGTTCTGAGGCGCGTCACAGACACACAACAGGAAATCCTAACCTTGGGATTAGATTTGTACTCTGTCTTGGTTAGATGACAGGGAAGGCTATGCATTTACCTTGCGGCCCCGGAAGAATAATCTCTACTAGTTGTGGCTAGAGAGAGGCGCAGAAGTACAGAAGACACAAAGACAAAAATGTGAATAGAACTTAAATTTTATTGGGTATAAAGATTGGGAATATATACTGTGTAGCTTTACCACAAAACAGTACATAGACGGTAGGATCACTTGCCACCAGCGCTAGTGGGGCAAGTGAGTTGCGCAGGATCAAGAAACCAAACAATTGTATTTCCTGATTCAGTCATCTACTCATTTCAAGAGGCAAAAGCAAAAGCGAGCAATTTGTCCTCAAAATAGCCCACCAAAGGCAAAATCAAAACATGGTGAATAGCAGTATTCACAACATTGCCCTCCCCTAGATTGGCCTTAGGGGGGGTGGTATTTACAAAGGAACTTTGCTGCACTTGAGCAAAAGGACAGCCACTAGACAGGAGCTTTACAGTATATTTGGACCCTTGCTTAAAGGTCACTTCTAAAGAGCCAATCCACAAAGAGTCCAACTTATGTGCGCAACCACCTACTCTGTGTTGATAGTAAAGTACATGGTCACCAACATTGAATTCAGGCAGGGGGAGCGTCCAGCATTATTGGGGAAGAGCTCAAGCATCTTAGTCTTATATGCAGAAGTGTAGGCAGTGGCCTGTTTATCAATTATGCGGTTGACTAGATCCTTAATGTGGCTGTCAGGATTCATGGCCTTATCTGAGGTAAGCAGGGGGCCCAAGAGCAATGGGGTAGTAGCCTCTCACCCATAAAGCATAGCAAAGGGGGAGTACCCAATGACACAATGTTTGCTAAGGCGGTACATGAAGAGAGCGGCAGGTAATTATAGGTCCCAGTTGGCAGCGTCAGAGTAGGTAAGCTTCCTCATGATAGAGACCAGTGTTGAATTTGCACGCTCAACTGCCCCATTGGTAGAAGAATTGTAGGGGTCAGAGAAGGATTGGTGCAATCCCAAAGCTTTGACAACAGAGGTGACTAGCTTGGCATTGAAGTTAGTCCCATTATCTGAGAGCAGCACTTGAGGACAGCCATGGCAGTAGAAAACATCTTGCAACAGGAAGGCAGCAGTTATCTTAGCCGTGATGTCCTTTGTAGGGCAAGCCTCTACCCACTTGCTGAAGTGATCAACAGCAATCAGAATAAAGCAACACCCAGAACATGAGTGGGGGAGAGGACCTACCGCGTCAATGCTGACATATGAAAAAGCATGTTGCAGGGGAACTAATTTGAACTTGTGGGCAGCAGCTCAAGGCCTCTGTAGCTGGCAGTTGTGGCAGCTAGCTATGACATCTGGGATTATCAGGCAAAGGTTCTCCCAGAAGTAGTTCTTCTGAAGCCAGTCAAAGGTCTTGGCAATGCCTCCATGCCCAGTCTCTTTATGAGCTTGCGACACCAACAAGAGGCAAAGACTGGGTTGTACATAAGGCAGATACTGGTCTTGTACCTTTTTGAAGAGCTGATTGTCACGTATGAGGGTATCTTTGGATAGCTTGGACAAGGCCAATTGTACCTCTTCTGTCTCACTTTCCCAAGAAGAAGGGTGCCCAATTAATTTGTATAACCGGTTGGACTCTGCAGGATGCAAAGCAAGAATGGGCATTCTGGAGAGCCCATCAGCGTTCTGATGTTGAATCCCAGGGTGATGGAGTACTGTGAAGTTGTATCCCTGCAGACGTAGAGCCCATCTAGCTAGGCGCCCTTCAGGTTCCCTAAGCTGATGTAACCACTTAAGAGAAGCGTGATCAGTGACAACTGGGAAGTGGGTGCCATATATGTAGTGACAAAACTGCTTGACTGCATGCAATACGGCAAGGCACTCCTTCTCTGTGATACTATAGTTCTTCTCATGCTTGTTTAGCACACAGGAAGTGTAAGCCACAGGATGATCTACACCCTTGTTGTCCAGTTGGGCCAGAATGGCTCCAATAGCTAGATTGCTAGTGTCGGTGTACAGGATGAACTCCTTATCATAGTTGGGATACACAAGGATTGGTGCCTCTTTGAGTTTTTGTTTAAGGGTCTCAAAGGCTTGCTGCTGACTGGTGGTCCATTCAAAAGGAACATTATGTAATATCTGGACTAAAGGTTCACTAGTATTGGCAAAGTCAGGGATAAACTGTCTGTAGTAGCCCATCATCCCCAGGAAGACTTGTACTCCTCGCAAGTTGGTGGGAGGAAGCATTTTGTCAATGGCTTCAACCTTCTTAGTCATTGGGCAAATCCCTGTCTGGGCTACCTTGTGGCCCAAGAATTCAAGATGTTCTTTGAAGAAGGCCCACTTGGAAGGCTTCAGTTTGAGGCCAGCCTCTCAAATCTTTATGAAAACCTCTTTAAGATGAGCCAGGTGATTGATGAAGGTAGCGCTGAGAACTTTTACATCATCCAAGTATACTAGGACGCACAACAACTTCAAGTCACAAAGAATGGAGTACATGGCCCTTTGGAAGGTGGCCGGGGTGTTGTAAAGTCCCTGTGGCATGCGAGTAGGCTCAAAAAGCCCTTCAGATGTAATGAGCGCGGCTTTCTGACAATCATTGGGGGGATAGGTCAACTTGCCAGTATCCAGATGCCAGATCCATGGCAGAGAAGAACTTAGAGCCTCCAAGACGTTGGAGAGCATCATC